>JAAEAF010014544.1:0-168307 GCA_011037195.1 Triatoma infestans
CCTCAACAACCCAGAGAATAGTGAACAAAATTTTCATTATTCTCTGAATATTACATTTTGTTCACTATTCTCTGTGTTGTTGAGGTGTTCTCAACTTTTTATTTGTCGCACAAATGTCAAACTTGAACTTCAGGTTAGGTATCACCATGGGATCCGTCAGGAACTTACCTGTCGAAATTCCTCAACCAGAAGTAACACTTTACCGAATGGATTTTTCAGATTTTTGCGATATTATCGCAAAATGGTTTCAACTATTTTCTTTAAACTTACAATGTTAACTAACATAATAAAGAGCTACAGATTTTATTTGTAATATTTGTCTGGAAAACTTAATTTAAGAGGTCTTTTGGGGGAGGGGTGGGATTTTTTTCTTTTAAAGTTTTGTTTCAGTTTATTATACGATTCTACCATCTATATAATATTAATCAGAATTTAAATATGTGGCCAAAATTCCGAGTTTCAAGAAAATCACACGGCTTTCTCACGGCTACTGCAATTAATTGAATTCAATGGAGCAATTTTCTTTAAAATTAAAATGTTTACAAACTTTAGTTGGGTCTGCCATGGAAAAATAAGTCAGCTCAATATCTCAACCTGTAGAGCCAGCACCGGCAGTTTAAATCTTAACATAACTGACAAGGTCACCCTAATACTGCCCAGTATATCTGTTTTTCCAGAAAAATGTTTCAAATAAAAGTGCTACATTTTTTCCTGCACAGATAACATTCGAAGTATAAAGAAAATCGTTTAATCAGACTTAGGAGCCTGGGAGTGCTTGATGGCATCAGTTTTTAGAAGTTAGAATTTCTTCTGTTTTAATATCCATTCTCAATGTGCTAGAAACATTGAATTTTGTAAAAGAAATCACGTGGGCAGCCGGTCGAACACAAAGACTTCGCTTTGGCGGATTCTTGCGGCCAAATTTGCGATCCCTGCTGTAGAGCCACACTTCCGGTTGATGGATTTTGGCCAAAATTTTCGTGTTAGAAGCGGTAGTGGTATATAAAGTGACTGCCAAGTTTGACTTCCTGCGATTTTTTTTTTGAGATATTTCGTTCACACAAACTCGCACACAGACGATTGCTACCTCCCAATTTCTGGACACTGGAAACCTCAAAACATGTATTTCCGGTGTAAACTCAATTTCGAAAATTCAATATGATCGCAATAATTATAAGAAAATGTAATAATTTTTTAAAAAATAAACCGATTTTCCTTATTAATGTAAGTAAAATAAATGTTTGGAAGTTATAATCTATGGTAAACATAACCTACTTTAAACACTTTCCCTCACCGAAAAAAGAAATTAAGTAAATAAGCCAACCATTACTTAGTAACTAATGTAATTAATTGATGAAACACAATTTGGTGGGATTCATAGAATATCTCCAATAAAATTGTGAGATTCAACAAATTTGAAGCGCAAGTGGCATCGCGACTTCCAACATTAAACGTCAATGTTATGGCAGTAACAGCAGTAGGTGTAGGGAAGGGAATAGCTACGTGGTCAGCGTACTGGACTCTCACGTGTAAATCTCGGGTTCGAGTCCAGCTGTGCTGACCTTTGACTTTTTCTTCTTATGAGCCTCTACAGCTCAATGTCCGCTGATAGACAGTGTTATTTGTAACGAGAGAATACTATCCGGAGGCCGGCAGTGCACTGAGAAAGCGCCAGACGCCAATAACCATGGATGTTGACGCGCCTTAAATTAAAAAAAAAAGGGTAGGTGTTTTCTCCACATGACTTTCTTGACGTTCATTTTGTTTATCATACTTGTTTGTTACGTAATGCACATTGTAAACAAATGAATGAAGCAAGAAAGAGAAAGAGAAAAAAATTAATGAAAAGTGCGTTGAAGTTCTAGTTACAATTTTTTTCTCATTTTCTTAAATAACCTGAAAATGAGTGATGTAACTAAACTTAGCTTTCTCTGTAAGGGGGTCAGCTGCTCTTGACGAGATCTTTAAAATGATATATAACATGGAACGCTGTTAGTCCATATTTCAAATCAGTTTTAGACAAGTTAAAACATGGTGTATTCTAGGCAACTGTTGCATCTAGTTGCATTAATTGAGAAAACTGGAATGAAACAATGACATTTCTTGTTCTTATTAATTAATTTTTTACAAATTTGAATTTTTTTCTTAAAACACAGTCGATTTCCTTAATATAATTAATTAACTAGTGTCGTAACTTGTTACTTCCGGTTGTGAAGTTTGCCTGAAATGTTTGTGTCAAATGCGGTGATTGTACCTAAACGGATTACCAAGTTTGTATTGCTTGCGATATTTCGTTGTTGAGATATTTTGTTCTTATACAGAGAGAGAGAGACGCATACATTTAGGTAGACAATTTAGGTACTCAGGGGTCCTCAAAACATATGTTTCCTGTGAAACATTAATTTCGAAAACGGCATGATTAACAGCAGCGCTAAGAGAAGTAAAAAACTAATAATTATTAAAATGAATAAAATACAAAATACTATGGCCGATCATTGTTTATAAAAAATTTCCCTCTTGCCAAAAAATTATTTGCATTTGTGCATCTTGTAAACATTTTGGTGAAGATACAAGAAAGGTCCTTCCAAAATGTAAATACCAAGAGACAGTATTGAAAAAACAAAAAATTACTCTGTTAATTTTATTACAATTTTATTGCTAAATAAAGTGTAACTCCTTTTTATTTCGTTTTTGTTTGTGCTAATAAATGGTCATAACTTTCTCTTTTGGAAAGTAACATATATATACGTAACAACAGCAACATCATGCAATTGGCAGTGTGTTTATTATAATTCTATCGGTTTTCATTCCGTCCGCTGTTATCACTTCATGAGCTCTTCAACTTGACATTAATTAAGAAATGAGCTTGCCGAGGAGCCCACTCTGTATTTTAATCAATCGTAATAGTATTTGTATTAACTGCTGAAACAAAAGGAAGTATTGCAATCGTTTCTCAAATTTACCAAAAATTAAGTGTTCACCGGAAATAAATATACGCTTTGTGGCGCCCCTGAGTACGAAAAAAATCTAATGTGAGTACTCACACGACTTTCACTTACTTCTGTTAGTACAATTATAAAAAAAACAAAAAAAAAATGTTTTTTCGATATTTGAGACGCCCAAGGCTGAAATACCTTCTTTGGCCCCTCCAGATGTTTGCATCATTAAACAGCAGCCGAACTTTATTATTTATATTGACAATTATTGTTTATTAATTTATACAGCTATGAGAACCGTGCATTGTACTCAAGTGACACTTTAAAGAAAATCTTAATATTGCAGTTTCACAGAAACTACTAAAAATAGATTTTCTTGATGAAGAAAAATATTTCAAATAAAAGTGATCGGCATTTATGTGTGTAGACAGTACACAAAGTTTAAAGAAAATTGTTGAAGATGTGTCAGACAAAACGGTAATACTCGAAAGGAATATCAAAAACGTATACATTAAAAACATTCTCGGGAGAATTCCAAATTTGTAGAAAATCGATTAACCGAAGTGTGATTTTACAGAATAGAGAGTTTATTTTTGGAATTTCCTCGAAAATGAGCACTAACGGTTTTCTTTAAACTCGGAATACGCTGTACACAGATATAAACCTATCACTTTTATTTCAAACAATTTTTCTTGACCATCATGCCACCATCTGTAGATGTATTTACGTTAGGCCAATGAGCGAAATTTGCAATTTATGTAGAATTTGCTATTTCATAAGATCTTACTTCCCCTTACAGCGGTAAGAGAAAATAAAACAGCAGATATTTTGAGAGTTGTTGCAGGCATAGATTTTTAAACACATTGTTTTTTAATTGTAAGCTTAGAACAATAAAATCTTTTTATTAGCATTTAAAAACATTTTTTATATTTTTAAGTAATGAAACAGTTAAATAGAGATAAAAAAAAAGAAATAAAAAGACTGGTTTGTAAAGAAACCAATGAAAGAAGTGGGAGAAGAGAAGGAGAGAGAACGAGTGGGAGAGAATTGTTCAAGATTAAGGCAAACTTGTGGAATGACCTCGCCAGATGGAGCTTTCACTACGATGTGCCTGAGTGTTATGATAAGGTTGCCTCACTCTTTAGAATGTCTCCTGAAATAATGTAGCAGTTCGGCACTTCGAGGTTACATTCTTACTTGGAATTATTTTATTATATAAACCTAAGATTTACTATATATATTTGGTCAAATTTTATTAATTTAAATAAATGTAATCGATAATTTTACTATTTCAGTGAAAATATTATTTTACTTTGACTTGGGTGTTTTGGTAGGCAATGAGATAATTGTATTATAAAACTTTTGGAAAAGTTACAACTGTATCTGTTACCATACTTGTAGATGATAATGCCTACCTCTAGGCACATTTAAATGAGTGGGGAAAAAATCTAGCGTATAATATTGGGAAAACGCGCTATACAACATTCATCTTATCACATTTGTTGTAAACATTTTAAAAACTCTGGTGTCAAACACTCACACGGCTTTCTCTCACTGCAGTCTCTCTACATAGCAACAAGTGGCAAATTTTCTTCAAACTTTTAATTTTTACTAAATCTCACTTGGCCCCATTTTGTGAGAACTTTTTTGGGCTCAGTGAACCTCAAAATGTGTATATCCGTTGAAAACACGATATCGACAGGAGTAAGAGAAAGTAAAAATAATGTGTGCAGAGAAAGTCCCTAAGGAGGAAGTCGCAGAAAACTGAAAAAAAACTGTTCAGTAGTTGCACTTCCGGTGAACCAATTTTCTTCTTAATCGGAATTTTAGCATCACATTTTATTGTAATTAATATTATGTAGTTGTAATAAACTGAATAATATTTAATGATGTAATAAACTGAAATAACATTTTAGAGGAAGAAACACAACCCTATCCCTTCCCCCATCCAAAAAAATTGCAAATGAATTTTCCTGAAAACATGTTTCAAATAAAAGTTGTAGCTCTTCACATGTTAAGGTAATATTATAAGTTTGCAGAATATCGTTGGAGCCATTTTCCAGAACATCACAAAAAACTGAAAAATCAATTCAGATGTGGTGAAAAAACACCTGTTTTGGAAAAATTTCAATGAGAGAAATACAAAGGAAGACACTGTATCCACTCCGCTTATGTGAGACTGGAACCATTCTGTGGGATAAGTGAGACAAGTCACTGCCGAGAAGAGCGCACAATGAGCAGGAAGTGAAAAGAGCACTGAAGCAGGCTAATAAGGCTACATTTTCCGGCAGTTATACTGGCGGTAAGCGGCAACAGTCTGAGTGAAAAATAGACTTCGTAAGCACATGGTTTTCCTCATGGGCCATTTTCTGGGTGCACCTGAAAAGAAGCTGTGCCTAGAACGGATAGCGCGTGCAGATTTTGTAGGGATACGGAGGAGATTGCTATCTGACTGTGACTCTATCTGTCACAAAGAAGATTTGTAAGCCTGGATATTACCAGGTGTTGGATGAAGATATACGTACCCTCCTTAGAACGTTCCCAGATTCTGGAGATTTCTCAGAGATTTCAAACTTGGAGACCTTGGTACTGTAGTGTGACGAGTGGCCTCCTCATGCTGGTACAATTAGGCAGGCAGAAAATACAGTAAATCACTTGTGGTTACAGTGCATTGCACCATCCCTCCCCCCAAAAATTTTAAAATAAAAGTGATTAGTTCATTGTATATAAGAAAATTGTACCAAAAAAAAAATGTTTGTTTTGCAAAGTGTCAAATTTTCGAAATTGAGTTTTCACCGAAAGTACTTGGTCTGAGGAAAATCTATTCAGCGAATGGTTAGAATGGTGTGCGTCGCTTGTCAGTATGTATGCAATATGTCAAACAAACACGAAATAGATATACCTTGATATACCACAGCATCCTTGAATATAGTCTTAGTCTAAATCCACCAACCGGAAGTGCGACTCTACTGAATGATATTTCCCCCCTTTTTTTTGCGTAATTTTCTCTAAAAATTATTTCAACGAATTTCTTTAAATTTCGTTTATGATCTACGCATGACTATCACTTTTATTTGAAGTATTTTCCTGGAAAAATTTATTTTTTTGAGGAGTTCTGTGGGAACTGTAACTTGAGCTTTCCTCTAAAATATCACTTCCGTACAATATATAGTTCTACTACTTATGTAATATTAATATATCTGATTAGCATTGCTGGAATTCCAAATTTGGTGAAAATTGATTAACCCTTTGATGCACCTTTACAGATCAGGTTTTTCAGTTTTTTGGAATTTTCTCCAAAACGGTTTTTCAATGATTTTCTTTAAAGTTGGAACGCTAACTACTCAGATATAAGCCTATCACTTTTAGTGGAAACATCTTTTCTAGAAAAATTGTTTAATGGGAAATCTATGACTTTAAGATTCAAATGTAAGTTTTGGTTCATCGTTGTGGACTCAAACCACGTAATCCCTTCAACTTGTGTATGTGTATGTATATGTGTACCTGTGCCACCTCTATATTATTGTCAGGGCAAATGAATAAACAATTTTAAGTTTATAGAGAATTATCAAATTTATCACCGTAGGAAGGGAATGTCGTGTGAATGTTTCCCACCAGATTTTCCTTTTTTCAATGAAATAGGTTATCAAGTTTCATTATTTGGACGAATTCAACAACAAAAATAAAGAATTCTGTTTTAAGAAGTGGGAACGTAACGGTATAGTGAAAGTAAAGCAGTATGCGGTTTGTTGCACAAGTTCACAATACACACACACGCGCACACACAAACCCCACCACACACACACACACACACACACACATGCACATGCACATACACATCATACATACAAACCATACAGACAGACATCCAAATTGGCCTACATCGTCACAAACTCTCTGACCCACTTCATTTCATTTACTTTTAACATAATTTTATTTTTTAATATTATTCTTTTTATTTTTTCCTTTATTTCGTCCAAACATATGTTTAATTTTGGAGGTATATTAGGTTAGTGTTCTACTGTATTGTGGTTATATTGTTTTCAAAAATTCCACAGCCTTACAGTGCGCTCTACAATAATGCAATCATCTTTTTACTTTTCTTTACGCTACAAAGAGGGAATACTGAAATTTTATCGTTTTTGATATTCAATTTTTATCTGAAAAAGAAGTTTTGAGGTCCCCTGAGTACGAGAAAAACAGTTTTTAGAGAATGGGCTATAAATGTTTGTGAACAATATATGACGAAGCCGAAAAATCGCAGGAATCTGAAATGTTTTGTAACTAACACATTGGTTTCGAACAAAATCCGTCAACCTGTGACTACACTGAATGTTTTTTTCCTTCGATTTTCTCAAAAACGGTTCCAATGATTTTCTTTGAACTTTATATATCTACTATCTACATAACTATCACTTTTACTTGAATTAATTTTCCCGGGAAACTTGTATGTTTTGCGGGGTTTCTGGGGAAACAGTACCGTTGTGCGTTCCCCTAATGTACCACTTCAGAATAATATGAATATGGTTTTTACCACCTATATAATCTTGATCCACATTGATAGAATTCAAAATTTGAAGAAAATCGTTATGGTTTCAACGATTTTTCTTTAACTTGGAACGCAAGATGGAAACGTATCACTTTTATTTCAAATATTTTTCTGACAAATTTTAATTAAAAGGGTTATTGGTAGTCTATCACTTAGTTTAAATTTAGATTTGTACGTTTTCTTGATTTTGACATACAGCACTCCACATAAGGCTGCTCAGTACAATTAAAATCCCCATTACCATTTTTCTGGTCAGCCCAACTAAACACAATAACGTAGCAATTTTAAAGAAAATTTCTCGTTTAAAATGTATTAATTAGAAAGTTGTGTGAGTGTTTCACACCAGATTTAGTTTTTTTCTTGTTTGTACGAGCTGTGATATATTGTGTAGCTGTGTGCGATACAGTGTGGCCAACCATTGGCTAAATAAAACACTCCAACTCAACTACACACGCACTGCTAAGTCTCATACTTGTGCTATTTGCTTAGTTGTCCACTCTTCAAGTATTGGCAGAGTTTTAAATTCGCTACCCACTAGCTGTTACCTGCCACTGTTTTTGCTCTTTTCGACCCTCTCTCTCTCTGTTGACGACTTGCTGTATATATATATATATGTTTACTTGCTTGATTGCTGTATGTATATATCTAACTAATCACCGTTTATACGTGCCGTGGAACACAAGGCGGGAATACTGCCAAATATAGGTCCCTCGCTTTTTTTCTCTTCAACAGGGGGAGCTGTATGTGTTCAAACACCTCTTTTTATTCTCCCGGTTTTTTTGTCCATCGTTTGACATTATTTCCCTAATTTTTGTTTTTTGGTAAAGAGCAAGCGCTCTAGCTACCACGTGACGCTTTCCTTAATTTTCTCCGGAAGAAATATTTCAAATGAAAATGCAAAAAATATTGTATGCCTTTACAGAATGTTAAGAATCGCTAGAATGTGATTACCTTTCCGTTGCCCCTAGTAACAAGAGATTGCGACAGCGTCAAATTTTCCAAATTGACATTACATGGGAAATACATTTTCCGAGTATGTACAACATTATATATATATATATATACATACAAGTTTTTTTTTTTAGTTTTGCACAATGTTGCTCGAAAACGGTTCCAAAGATTTTCTTTAAACCTCACATACTGTGTATACTCTGACTTGAAAGATTTTCCCAAGAAAATTCATCTTTTTGTGGAGTTCTGAGGTAAGTGAAGGGTTAAGCTTCCCTCTAAAGTACCATTTCAGCACAACGTAGGTACTGTCACTTATATAATATCATTCCATTTTAGAAGTGTTGCTAGACTTCCCAATTTGTAGAAAAACGGTTAACCGGAAGTGCGATTTTATAAACAAGATCGATATACGAACATATAACTTTCATTTGAAACATTTTTTCAAAAAAGTTGAAACAATTGATTTAAGGAATTTTTTTGGGATTAAATTTTTAAATATTCTATGAGCTTGGTTCAATGTCCTTGGCTCTCTCTTCTGGACTATATTATAATCACCGTTCATTTTTACTTTTCTGGGTAGATATTGTCCCCTTCCTATCTCTATATTTAATATTAGGACAAATGTGATGTGTAAAGAATCTGAATTTATCATTTTATGCAGAAATGCATTAACAGCCGCAAGAGGAAGTGGTGTTTGGTGTGGCATACTGGAATCTTTCCATAAAAAATGACGCTACTTTCTATAAACGTAATATTATTTAATTACATATTATTACTAAAGATAGAGTTTCATACTTGTACCTCTGCCAGTTTACTCTATCAATGCACTTGGAATAAACTAATTAAAAAAAGAAATGGTACTTTTTCATTAAACAGTGGTAAATAAATAAAAAAATCCACAATAGAAGGCGGGTTAACTAATAATCAGTAAAGTAAAAGTGGCGGGAAAAGAATGGCCAATTGAAGACATGAAGATTGGTGGGGGCAATTGGTGAAAGTTTACAACTACACCACAACAACGTCAACATCATCAACATTGGAACAACCTTGTTGTTGTTCCAGATAATATACTAACCTAACTCCTTGCAATTTTGTTTTGACAAGTAATATTACATAATATCTATTTATTGCATTAAAAAAAAAGGTACTTTCAATTTAAACAATCAAACTATTTTTTGCAAATTTATAAGCATTCTTTTGATGAAACGTTTAATAATACTGTCAGTTTCTATATTTTCGAATTTATCTGTATTAAATTTTCAAAAATAAGTGCTGTTACTGCTATCCCAGAAACCCCTCTCTCCCAAAAAATCCATTTCCCCAGGAACATGTTTCAAAGAAATGTGATAGTGTTTAGATAGTATATAAAGCATAAAGAAAATCGGGGATTCTGTAAGTAAGAACAGAAAAATGTAGCAAATCCACACTTCCTAATTGACCGGCCTCACCCAGAAACACTTCACATCAGTTTCTCCAGAAAAATGTTTTCAAGTAAAAGGTTACGTTTTTATCTGTGCGGATAATACTGAAAGTATAGAGAAGATCGTTGTAAATATACACAGACCGGACATTTCTTTTTACTCGAGTGACCTCAATATATATATTTCCGGTGAAAACTAAATTTCCGAAATTGGACAAGATCGCAATATTTCACCTCACCCAGGAAAGGAGTAAGAGAAAGTACAAAAAAAAAGAAATGTTCAACATTCACATGTATTGGCCCCACGCCTTTTAAAGGACCCCGCACTGTGAATCAAAATAATCGTTAGAGAGCTCACAGAAGGGCTCACTTAAGCTCACCCTGCCATAGATTGACAAAAGCCCAAAGTCTAGAATTTGATGAATCTCTTAGTTAATTTAAAAGTTTTGAAATGAATTTTTACCTAACCCAAAAATGAAGTCAACCAAATCTCATATTGATATTTTGTCTCGGATGACGCACGACTGCAATAATATTGTTTTAATGAATAAAATGACAAATTTTCTTTATACTTCAAATTATGCTCATTTCTCGAGAAAATTCCAAAAAATTCAAAAACTTATTCTATAAAGTCCGCACTTCCGGTTAATCGATTCTCTTCAAATTTGGAATTCTATCAATACTGCTAATGTAGATTAATATTATGTAGGTGGAAAAAACCACACATTTTAATGCAGTGGTACTTTAGAGGAAATCATTGACGCTACATTGACGCCCCCTTAGCGTCCGATCCAAAAAATCAAATTTCCCGGGGAAATGTTTCATATAAGTTATTTATGTGTAAAGATAGTGTATGAAGTTAAAAGAAAATAGCGAACAAGTGAAAACAAACTTTCAGTAAATGCGCATTTACAAAGTAGATTGAGTAACCTTACCTAAAAGGATTGTAAATATGTACAGGCAAAACAATAATTATATTTTTATAACTGGATGCGGATTATAGTAGTAAGTTGGGAGATCTGGTTAGAATCATAAAACTAATTGAACATCAGAGTGCACTACTTGGTTGAGTGCATGGAATGCGGAGTTGTTGCGGCTTGGTAAAAGTGTCACTGTATTATATTGGACTAGAACTGGTTATGAGTGGTGAACAGTCTCTCGGTTCAGCTAATGGAACCAATTCAACAAGCCAATTACAATCATTGCTTCAATCATATCCTCTGCCGCCACTTTTTCATTATACCTTAATAATATTGAATTATTTTTTAGATTTTAATGTTGTTTCTTTCTCATTTTGTCTTTCTTTTGTTGCCAAAGAAAGACCCAATATTGCGATTATGTCGAATTTTCAAAACGATATTTGGTGTAGGTGAACAAAAAACACTCATGACGATGTAAAACACTCACAACTTTCTCTTATTGTTGTTTGTAAATTGGCGCGTCAACATGTGGTCATTGGCGCCTGGAGCGCCTTCGGACAGTGTTCTCTCGCTACTGACAACACTTTACTGCTGTTAGTAAAATTACTAATTTCCATTAAACTTAAATTTTACGCATCTGTCCTAAATACAAAGGTGGTAGAGGGGATAAGTACCTACTTGGATGCAAGCTTGGTAAGTAGAGAAGTGATTATATTGTAGTCCAGTAGAGCACACCAAAAACATCGAACCAACAGCATTTAACATTTGAAGCTTAACGCCCTAAATTCCGCACAGCTATTCAAAATCAATTTTTTGTAAAAATGTTTCAAAAAAGAGTAATACCCGCACAGTTAGCATACCAAATTGAAAGAAGATCGTTATAGCCGATTTCGAGTAAATTAAAAAAAAACTCAGAAACTTATTCTGCAAAGTCGCACTTCCGGTTAACCAATTTTCTTCAAATTCGGAATTCTAGCAATAGTTCTGATCTATAATAGTATTATATACGTGGTAAAATCGAACCTTGTATTGAAGTAGTACTTTAGAGGAAACGTTACTGTTACCCCACCAAATCAACTTTCCTTGGAAAATGTTTCAAATAAATGTGGTACGTATTTATATGTATAAGAGAATATGAAGTTTAAAGAAAATCGTTGGAGTCGTTTTTGAAACAATCGCGAAAAATAAAAAACAAAAAATTAGTAAAGTTGCACTCACTGTCGATGGAATGTCTCCAAAAATCTCCAAAGATTTTGTTTAAACTTCGTATACTAATTTATTATTGATATAAAGGCTTATGACTTTATCCATTCATCTTTTTACGATGGAAAATTTATTTTTAGGAGGTTGAGGGGTGATGGAGCTGCACCTTATTAATATTCATCTACATTAAATGCTTTGCTATTATATTCCAAATTTGAAGAAAATCAGTTAACCTGAAGAGCGATTTTTTAAAGAATATGTTGCTGAGTTTTTGGGAATTTACACAAAAATGATTCAAACCATTTTAATTTTCTTTTACTCTTGATAAATGGAAGCATTGCGATCGTGTGAAAGTTTCGAACTTGAGGTTTTACCGGAAATACGTAATAAAATACGTTTTGAGGTTATCTGAATATGAAAAAATGGTTTTGAGAATATATTCTCTCTCGCTCTGCGTGTATGTGTGTCCGTGTCTCATTATAATAAAAAGGACGGAAAATATCATCTTGATATTTTTAGTTTAAACTTGAGTTTCCGGGTTGAGACCAGGTCACTGGTTTGCTAAAAACCGACGATTCGCTCATGTTGCAATGAGCCTCTTCAGGGTCGTTACACCTTGAAAGCCATAAGGTGACTTTTTCATGAAAATGGTCGCGGAAACCTAAAAGATTATTTTTAGTTTAGATTCTCTTTGAGACCGACAAAATCAGAGTCTTTTGTTTTGTTTTGATTTTTTTTCGAAAATGGTTCCAACGACTTCCTTTAAACTTCTGCACTATTTACACACATAAATACCTATCACTTTTATTTGAAACATTTTCCAGGGAATATTGATTTTTTTGGGGGGGTTCTGGGGGAACGGTAACGAAGCTTTCCACTAAAGTACTACTTCAGCACTCTGCTATTCCACTAGCTTTATAACATTAATGTACATTTGAAGCATTGCTAAAATTCCAAGTTTGAAGAAGATTGGGTAACCGGAAGTTTTACTTTATAGCATTGTTTTTTGAATTTTTTTTTTTTGTATTCTCGTAAACGACTATAACGATTTTATTTAAACTACGACTAACTGCACAGACCTACCACTTTTATTTGAAAAAATTTTCTGAAAACAAAAGAAGACCCGAATTGAGAGTTTCACATCAGCATTTTTATGCCAAGCTCAACTAAATTGTTTCAACTGAATGTCAGAGAAATTCATGTGAAATATTCATTCTACTTCCTCTTGCTGTAATTATTAGAATTCTAAGTGAATATTTTTCCGGGCAATTCTGGGAAAGCGATGACGTTTAGCTTTCCTCTAAAGTTCGACTTTTAAATATTCTTACCTGTACTACTAACTTTAGGATATATTAGTCTAAATAATTTTGTTAAAAAAAAATTAACATGTTTTCAATAAAATCAGTTAACTGAAGGTGAAAATTTTACAGAAATTGTTACAGTTTGGGGGGGGGGATTATCTGGAACATTGCTTTAACGAGTTTCTTTAAACATTGTATGAATATTCTATATACATAAACCTATTAAACTTTTCTTTTTTGAATCATTTCCGTGGAAAAATCGTTTTAGAGAGTTTTAGTGAGAGTAGCGTAATGAAACAAATCACCATCATCAAATTCAGCAGAAATGATATAGTAGAAATGATGAATACACGAACTGACGGCGACTCACAATTGTATTTTAACATGTTACTGAGTAAGGAGAGAATAGTACTGAGAGGATGATTGAGTGACCGTCGGAAGAGTAATGACTGTTGTTGATAGTGTGATGAATGTAGAACAGTGGTTTAGTGTTGGCTGATGTGAGTCGTCTGAAGAATGATCTGTCTAGTTAGTACACCTTGCTTGTTCTAATGGTGGATCACCTAGTTTGGCCTAGCTTGGTCAATTTTCAAGTTTGATACTGAGTTGGCAAGGTTGTTAATTCGTCAATGTATTTGTTCTGGCGACTGAATACTTAGTCTTCAAACTTGATTTGGTTGACTGGTTCTGTTTTCTTCAAAATTGACTTGGCAACTGATGTGTATACTTTAAAGTTTATCCGGTGACAGCTTCGTTTAGCTCGCAGAAGATCGGCCATTATTCATTTTCTGCTATGGCTTCTAGATGAGAAATTCTTTGTCAAAGTTCAAGCTCATTCGCCAGTTCATTTTAGTGGTGCGTATGACAGAGATGGTAATGCGCAGTTGATGGGCGCTTGAGTGCTCAAGGATGGCGCCCTGATGCGGTTTTTTAAGTATACCGTAACAAATCACTATTAAATTCGCATTCTTAAGAGATTACATATGTATAGTAAGATATATGCAATCTCTCAAGATTGCAAAATCAACCAATAAAGTAAACATTAAGTAAAAGTTTTGAGTTTTAGGAAACTTTGTCATCCAGAACTGCATGAATACCAATAAGAGGAAGTCAGTGAACATTTTAATGCAGATTTCACTTTTTACCGTCTCTTACTGTTTTAACAGGAAGTATTACAATCAGGACAAATTTTTGAAATGTGTGTGAAGTAGAAATTAATTTAATTAGCGGGTCCGCGGCTTAGAATAGGGCTGCTCACAACCAGGAGTTCGTACGAGAAGACTAAGAACTAAAATGTTTTTAGCGAATAGTTCGTATGTGTATGTGTGTGTGTGTGTGTATGTGTGTATGTTAACAAAATATCAACAAAGAAGAATCGCAGGAAGTTCAAACTTGGTGTTCCATTTAGTTACTACCACCGTAACTGACTTAAAGGTTTTGGGCAAAATACAAAATACATTAATCCGGAAGTGCCACTTTATTCAATGTTTTTTCTTCAGTTTTTCGCGATTTTCTCGAAATCGGCTCCAACGATTTTCATTAAACATTGTATCCTATACTAATAATTTTTTTTTTACGCTGATACTGGGGGAATGGTAGCGTTATGCTTTCCTCTAGAGTACCATTTCAGTTCATTTTATGGTGTTCTTATTAGATAATATTGATATATACATTAGAAGCATTGACAAAATTCCAAATTTGAAAAAAATCAGTTGACCGGAAGTGCAACTTTACGGAATAGTTTTGGAATTTTTTGGAATTTACTCGCAAATGGGTACAATGTTTTTTTTAACTTGGAATGCCCACTCTACAGATATAACTATTACTTTCATTTAAAACATTTTTTCAAATATAGTTAATTTTAGATAGATTTGTGACAGTTGTGTCGTTAAATTTCAAATATAGTTCTATGTTATTGACTCTCTTCAGTTGACTACCTATTTCCATTATCACGGTAAATGAGAAAAATGAATTTTAATGAAAATTTGTCCTTAACATATATATATATATATATAACATTGTATTCATAGGAGTAAAAGAAAGTCGTCTGAGTGTTTCATATAAGATTTTTTTTTTTAAATAAGAATTTATCTATTTTTATTAGTACAATTATAAGAAAAACAATGGGATTGTGCAATTAAACAGATAAAAAGGATATGGCCTTATAAATTTAAAGTAAATAAATAACACGAAATAAACGAAATAATAACCAAAAATGGATGGTATCGATTTAAAATAAATATCATTTCCGAAAGTTTGGCCTATTGTTCAGGCTATGGGAATATAGCTGAACAATTTATTATTACGTAATAAGCGAGTCAATACATCATCATCGCACACATTATTACATCACATGGGTAATCTGATGAAAAGAATTTTTAAATATTACGTTCATTTTTTTTTTTTTTTTAATTAACAATTTAATAATATGTAGAACAGTTAAATAATTATACTACTATCACTTATGTGATATAAATATGGAACAATCGTCACACAGCGGTATGTTGGTCTATTGGGAACTGATAGTTTGGTACATTTTTTTTATCTTAACTAAAAATAAACACATATAATAGTGAACACAAACTAAAAATAAACTACTTCCTCGTTCGGTTGTTTTTTTTTTCTTTTTTTACAAAAATTCAGAACTGATCGAATTTATTTTATCAGTCGAAACTTACTTTCACGCAATGTTTTCTTGGATTACATAACAATTTTGTTAATAATAAATAAAACAAATCTGGGTGAAACATTCACAATAATTATGATAGTGTCAAATTTCCGAAACTAAAAGTTTACACCGCAAGTGTATGTATTAAACGCCCCCAGAGTATGAAAATAAATGTCTTTACAGCAAATGGTGTATATTTATTATATATCAGTATATATTTGCATATATCAGTATAATTGAATAAAATATCTCAAAAATGAAAAAAGAAATCGCTGGCGGCTCAAAACTGATATTCAATTTTCGGATACCACTACTGCAACTGACATGAAAGAATTTTATTCAAAATCCAATTATTACCCGGAAATGCGACTTTTCTGAAAGTTTCTTCGCGATGTTTTTCAAAAACTGATTCCAACGATCCCTTTTTAAATTTCACGCACTAACTACACAAATAAATGGACCAGCACTTTTATTTGGAACATTTTTTCGATAAAGGTTAATTTTTACTTTCTCTTACTGCTGTAAGAGGACGTATTAGAAAACGGCAAATTTTCTCTATCAAGTTTGGACTGGATATACAAGTTTTGAAGTCTCGTGAGCCCGAGGAAGTGCGATCCAAGTTTTCACCAGAAATAAACGTTTTGACGTCTGCTGAGCCCGAGGAAGTGCGACTTTGCAGGACAGTTTTTTTTTTTAGTTTTCTGCGATTTTCTTCATGAAGACACCATCAGGTTTCATTAAACTTATTATACTAACTATACTACAGAGACTACTCACTTTTCATTGAAACTGGACCCAGATATTTCATTTAAGGGGGTTTTGAGCGAAAGGAGGTTACCCTTTCTTATAAAGAAGTCGTTTTATAATGTTTAGATCCTCCCATTCACATAAAATGAAGGCAACAGTAAACATCTAGTAAGAATTATATGTTTGAAGAGAATTATTCAATTATAATTAAGAAAAGTGCAATAAGAGAAAATGTGCGCGATTCCCACCAAATTTTTATTTTAAGAGATTTTTTGGGGAGAGCACCTTTAAGGTTCCTCTGCAGCATAATGAATGGTTCTATGCAGTAGTTGTAAAAACCGCATACTAATTGAAGCGGTCTAGCAATGCGGAGGTCCCCCCCGGATTCGAGTCCAGCTGCTGCCCTTAGATTTTTTACTCCTCGGAGCCTCTTACAGCTCACTCTCGTTACAGACTACACTGTCCGGAAGCTGACATGCAGTGAGAAAGCTCTGAACTTTCAGGTAGCTATAAGGGCTTTGGATAGCTTAAGGCTTGGTGCCTCCCCACAGACAATAACAAAAAATACTCGAAAGTGTGACTTTACAGAATAGATTTATAATTTTTTTTAAAAATTTCCCTCAAAAAATCGGCTCAATTGTTGTCTTTAAACTGCAAAATATAGGGCGATTACTTTCTCATAAACTTTTTTCCGAAATAAATAGATTTTAGGAGGATTCTAGGGGAACTGAGGCGTCAGGATTCCCTGGCATCCCAACTGTACAGTTGCATAAAATTGAAGTCTACTATACTGAGTGCAACATACAGGAATCGTAGAGAGCAGGTCGTGTGAGCGTTACACACCAAATTTTTCAAAAAATGTTTTATTTGTATTTTATTACATGATCGCAATAAAGCAGCAAGAGAAAGTAAAATTATAGTAAAAAAAAAGAGTTAAAAGTTGTAGACTGAATCAAATCCTTGACCTATTAAATGGTGCTGCAATATCGATATATACTATCGACAATGGCTACAGCACCTCCGTATACTCTCTTACGAAATGTTATCACAAATAGGCAGAGAGGAAGGCGATAAAGTGAGGGTCCGTGAGAGAGATAGAGAGAGCGATAGTGAGGAGGGATGGCCAAGTAAAAGAGAAATTAGGCCAAGAATTAGATATGAAACACTTCTTAAAACTTTATATATATATTTCTTGGAGCATTGTTTGCCGTAACGGATAGTCCATACTGAATTGATTCGCCTGGCTGGGAGAATTAACAGACTGTTGTTGACGATGACGAAGTGGGCGAACTAAATGGCAACTCTGCGCCAACTTTTTTTTTATACTTTTAATAAAAATATTGCGATTGTGTGAAATTTAGGGAAAAACAATTGGTTGTAAAGAGTTACCTTAAATTTTGGAAATTAACTAATACCCATCACCTTTCACTTTTATTTGAAATATTTATCGAGGAAAATTGAATTCTGGTAAATATTCTAGACATTTTCTGTGAAATCTCATTTCAGTACACTTTAAGGTCCTATCTCTTAGATATATTAAATGCATACGAGTTTCTAAGTTTGAAGAAAATTATTAGCCGGAAGTTAGACTTGAATTGAAAAGGGTTTCTTACATTTTCATTAAACATGCCACGTTAACAGCACATACATATATAACAGGGATACAGCGCATTCCCTAAAAACATGAGATTGAAATGCAATTAAAGAACGAGTATTTTTGCTTTTTGTTAATTAACAATTAAAAAAAAAATTGATAAAGAATCTAGTATTTCCTATAAAAAAGTTATCGCTAAACAGCTATTTATTAAAATAACACGTATTTCATTAAAAAAATGTTATTTTGTAGATACACCAATGTATAAGTTTACATTGAACATTCACGTACAAGGAATTTTTTTTTTTTTTTTTTTTTTACATTTTGTCAGCAATTTATTAGTTACATTATTACTAAAATTATTTTAATCAAATGAAGAGTTAATTTACATAATTCAAAGGAAGTTAGAGCACAATGGCTCAAGTTTGGCCCAAGTTGAACACCAGATAAAAGATCTAATGTGAAACAATCAAATGACTTCTTCTTACTGCAATTTTCTCAACTCTAATTGGAAAATTTTATTGAAAGACGTTTGACTAAAAGTAATTAGCAGTATTGTGGGTCCAGTTGGCACTCGGCACACTGCAGGGCATGCGTGAATTTCATTATATTTTTGTAAATCCAGGAGGCATGGTCCCAATAATGGATAGCCCAATAATACTTGAAAACTAGCGTCACAATTGCATGGACCGCCAATTTTAAGCGACTCTATGCGGTACACGGATGGATCCAGGATGGAATAGGGTGGAAGCCGGGATGTGCAGGGCTAATGCGTGGTATGACATCTTGGTAAGCCTAGGTCCAAATTATTTCAGGCAGACTAGTCACAACAATTTATCTGTCACTACTGAGAAAATAAGACTAGGGATACATAACTCCAGAGTCGTCATCTTCTTAGACAGCCATCAGCTAGTCTGCCTGAAATAATTTGGACCTAGGCTTACCGAGATGTCATACCACGCATTAGCCCTGCACATCCCGGCTTCCACCCTATTCCATCCTGGATCCATCCGTGTACCGCATAGAGTCGCTTAAAATTGGCGGTCCATGCAATTGTGACGCTAGTTTTCAAGTATTATTGGGCTAGTCTTCTGGGAGACTAGTGTGAAATTGCTTGAGTATACTCTTGGAAATAGTAGCCCTACAGCATAAGGTTTATCTAGTTTGGATATCCGTGCATTCATATTACAAGGAGAATGAGGCGGCCATCAAAAGCAACCCAAATTGTGAGGGTTTCATACAAGATTTAATCATCGGAGCTATTTTCTATAAAAATCACCAGAAATTTGAACAAAATTTTTACTTTTTCTCACTACTCGAATCAAATTATCGATATCCAGTTTTCACCGGAAATAAAGTTTTGATGTTCCAGAATCTGAAAAAGTGGTTTTTAGAAAATGGGATGCATGTCTATTGAACAACATAGCTCAAAAATGAAAACTGTAGAAAATTGAAACTTGATATTCCATTTAGGTATCACCATGGGAATCCGTCAGTAAGTTATCTGTAAAAATTCCTCAGCCGGAAGTAACACTTTATTGAATGGATTTTCCAGTTTATTCCAATGTTCTCGAAAATGTCTCCACGATTTTCCTTCAAACTTACAATGTTAACTACACGTAATAAAGAGCTACAAATCGATTTTGGAAGTTTCGGCACTTTTTCGTTTTTGCCTCGTAGCACTTCCTTTTACAGCCAAAAATTCAAAGATTAAGTGAAAAGTAACAGTCCGTTTATTTGCTGAGTACCATTATCTCACCGAGTTGTTACGGAAGTGCTCGATGTTCTACGATTGTAAGGTTAATTCTATTACAATGAACTATAGATTACCACTGACTAGGTTACACCACTCTTAAATCATATATTATAAAAAGACGTTCACACTCACACAAAGACACACACAACTTTCTCTTGCTGCAGTTTACAAAACTGTAATTGCCAAATTTTATTTTAATTAAGTATACCAAATTTGATGAAATTCGTCGGTATTTTTATGGAGAAAATCGGGAAAATTGAAAAAACTGTTCAGTAAAAACGCATTTCGGTTTACTAATTTTCTTAAAACTGTGAATTTTGGTACTATTTATTTGTAATAATATTTTGTTTAGGTGGTAGAATTGTATAATCAACTAAGAGAGCACTCTAGAGGCAAACATAACCCTACCCTAACTCCAAAAGCCCCTTCGAATAAGTTGACCCGGACATGCTACAAATAAAAGTTGTAGCTCTTTATATGTGTAGTTAATATTTAATGTTCAGAGAAAATCGTTGGAACTGTTTTCGAGAAAATCACAAAAAACTGAAAAAACCATTCAGTAAGTGGCACTTCCGGTTTATGGATTTTGCCCGAAATTTTCGTGTCTAAGACACATGGTAAGACCTAATGGTAGGACCTAAACGGAACAGAAAGAGCTTCCTGCAACTTTTCGTTTTTGAGATATTCTGTTCACACACACACACACACACACACACACACACACACCATTTACTAAAAACCACTTTTCGGACTCATGGGACCTCAAAACGTGTATTTCCGGCGAAAACTCAATTCTCCAACGATTTTCTTTAAACATGGAATAATAATAAGTACACACAAAAGAGTTATAAACTTTCATTGGAAACATTTTATCCAGTAAAATTTCTAGAGGGGTGGAGGAGTGGCGTTATGATTTCCCCTAAAGTGTTATTTCAGTTTATTATATCATTCTGTTATCAACATAATATTATTTAGAATGAAATGTGATGCCGAATTATGAATTTGAAGAAAATTCCACTTTCAGTTAGTGCTACCTTACTGAAGTTTTTGTCAGTTTTTTACGTCATTCTCCATAAAGACCCCAACGAATTTTATGAAACTTGTTAAACCCCTCTACCTCTACATACAATACAGAGAGATTACTTTTGTTTGAATTAGTTTGACGAATAAATTCATTTAAGGGAGGTTTTGGTGGAGGAGTAAGGTTACATTTTCCACAAAAAAGTAGTTTTTATAATTATTGATTCTCCCATTTATACATCTTCTGAAGACAACCAAACATCTTGTAAGAATTATATATTAGAACAGAATTAGTCAATTATAACCATGTAAATTATCGTTACGAGAAAGGTGTGTGAATGATATACACCAGATTTTTTTCATATTAATATCACATAGATATTTGTTATCTAACAACTCGCCAAGATATGAAAAAGTGATGGGGTATTTAGAAAGAGTCAACGACCTCTACAGATAGTTTTATAAACTACAAAAATATATTATTATTTGTCAAGACAAACTAATAAACAGGCTTTTGTTATTGTTCTGATGATGTCACCAGAATTACTAGAAATTACCCGAGGGGCTATTGTGTGTTTATCGTAAAGTTTTCACTGATAACATTATTTTTCAGTACAAATAATATTTGTAAAAGCTGGTTGGGATTAGGTTTGTATTGTTTGTTGCTTGGACAAACAGTTTTTTTTTTTTTTTTTTACTTCCTTACTTAATTATGGGGAAGTTCAGTTTTGACCTCCTCCTATAAAAGCAACGCTTTGATGTTTTTCATATTCTAATTTGATTTCCTAAAAGTAAATTGTCCAGCAGCGGGCTAGAGCAGGCTTAAAATAAAATATATTTAGCTTGCCAACGTTTCGGCGATTTATTTCCTCGCCATCTTCAGGGCTACAAGTTTACGAAAATAGAGTTCAATATAAATTGTGCAAAATGAAGTGTACAGGTAGAAATGAAATTTAAATGATATACATACCTTACTATTTCTATTATAAGATTCTAATGCTTTTGGGTATTGTGTAATGCACATACATATGAATGTAAATAAAGTATAATATATATTGCACTTATAGATCTTTTCTTGGATATATTACACATTTTAATTATAATTATATATACACACAGATGACTATTTACACAAACAGCAAAACATTTGTTTGTATGCCGGAAGGTTGTATTGTTTTATTTCCTTAAGGAAGGTTACTTATATTTCCAGGCTACTGCCACTAGAGTACGTAATTATGGATTTGTATGTACATTTATTTATAAATGGAATTTATATAATATGTAGCAAAATTATATAATATATATATGTGTTTTGTATAGTAACTTTATACAGAACAATTATTTGATCTCAGGTTATCTTGGAAAACCTGAGCAGCATTTATTTTGACCACATTAAAAGAAAAAAGCTGATGAGAAACACTCGAACGACTTTCCCTAACTGTAGATTACATAGTTACAGTCAAATAAAAATGATGAAGTGTTTGTAATTTATTATAATTACATAATACCCAAAGCATTAGAATCTTAGAAATAGAAATAGTAAAATATGTAATACTATATTATTTAAAAATCGATGAAAGTAGTTCTTTAACCTGTCTTTGATATAATATAATATCTATAGATTTTCGGGTACTGCTAGGTGAAAAAATATTTTGATTAATGGTAAACGTTTAAATTTCATTTCTGTTTGTACACTTCATTTCGCGTGGATTTGTATTAGAAATAGTTTTCATATTAGTTTAGCCCTGAAGATGGCGAGGAAATAAATCGCCAAAACAAACTAAATATATGTTTTATTTAGAACCATTGAACCAAATTGTACAGTCCTTCACATGCCAAACAAACAAGGGCAATTAAAAATCTGGTGTGAAACACTCACACAACTTTCTCTTACTGTAATTTACATAGTTATTACGGACATATTTTCTTCAAACATATAATTCTTACTAGATTTCCAGTTGTTTTTAAGTTTTACATGAATTTGTCCACCATTAAAAGAATTTTGTCGGAAAAAGTTTCAAACGGAAATGACAGGTCTCTTGTGCATGTATGGAGGTATACCAAGTCAAATGAAACCTTTGGTGTTTTATCGAAAAAATTGCAGAAAACTAAAAAAAAAAAACTGTTCAGAAAGTCGCACTTCCGGTCAACCAATTGTCTTCGACCTTGGAATTTTGGCAACATATTTAATTTTGTTGCTGTTATGGTTAGGTCTGCAGAGATGGAAACCATCAGAGACATTTTCCGTGATAACCTATTTCATTTTGTGGTCATCGGCCGGTTTTGGGCGTTCGCCCATCATCAGGATGTTTTGTCAAAACAGTGTGACAACACAGACTTGCAAAGAGCGAAATTAGTATATAAAAATCGTCAGGGCAATTTTTGAGAAGAACGCATTTTCGTGAAAAAAAAAATATATTCACTAAAGTGGTACTTCCAGTTAGGAATTTTGACAGATGAGTCACTGTCAAATCCCATTGTAATACCTAAACGGAATGTCAAGTTCCAAGTTTTGTGCTATGCCGAATGAACTGTTAACTATGCTGTTCACTTACACTCACACAAGCTTTTGTCTAAAAACCACTTTTTCGGACTCAAGGTCGATTTCCGGTAAGTAACGTTTATGTCGAAAATCTGCAATATTTAACAAGTTGCAATATTATCTCTTACAGCAGTAAGAGAAAGTAAAAAAGAGTAGCGAAAATTATTAATTTAAAATAAAATTTATCAAAGAGAAAGTTTAGCTTTATTTTAAGATAATGGCAAAATGGTAAATGTTTGTAGTAAAGTTAGTACAAACAAAAATATTAACAATACACTGACTGTCAACAATAGTTCTAAAGTTGTTGAAGATACAAAACAAATATTTAGTTTATTTTATTCCCTCTTTTTTTTTGTAAAAAAAATAAAAAAAAATAAAGAAACACTATCGATTATAATATTATAGTTAGTCGAAATAATTTTGTTTTTTAGTCCACTGTAGTGAATGACTTTGCAATGTTTTGAGGTTTTGTATTGTAGTGTGACCTTGACAAGGAAATCCTAACGGTACAGAACGGTACTCTGTGGTCGGATTGCAAGTGGGAGGTTCTTCCCTAGATAGAAACATCTCCTTCAGATACTTATTATATGTTATATAAAAGTCTCTTTTTTTCTCTCCTTTTATTTTATTTTGTTGTTCAATTCTGATAACGATATTATTGGATCAACAATTTGCCAATCTCTTGCTGCTTAAGAGGAAATAGTAACTGAGATTGCGGCAAATTTTTCCAAATTCGAGTTTTCGTGGAAAATAGGATGTAAAAATTGAGATTTCTTGGAACGTGGACGACCCTCTCTCTGACCGCAACTGACATAACTGGACTAATTCTCTTCAAATACATATAACTCTTACTAGATGTTTTGGTTGTCTTCAATTTACTGAACGGTCCAATCTAAATTTCATAAACGATTTTTTTTTAACAACCTGTTAAATGATTTTCTCGGATAATGTTGCAAACCAGAGTGGACAGATGTATAGCTAGTGAAGCAAGTTAAATGAAAGACTTCCTGTTTTTATTGAGAAAAATGCAGAAAACTGAAAAAATAAGTGTTCAGTAGAGTCGCACTTCCCTTCAGCCGATTTGCTTCAATCATGGAATTTTGGCAACATTTTAAAAGCTAATTAATATTATATTAATGATAGAATCATATAGAAAATTAATTTAGCTCTTAAGAGGAAAGTATAACCCCAACCCCCCACCAAAATCCCTTTTAAGTGAATTTTCCGGAAGAAATGTTTCAAATAAAAGTTTTAGCTCTTTAAATCCCGATGTTCCCGTAGTGCTGTCAGTACAATTGGCACACAAAGTGACGAATTTTCTTTACACTTCAAATTTTCATTTACTCATTTCCCCTAAGATAAATTTGGTAGTGGTGGGGACAAGTATTTACTCACCAAGGTAGTACAAATGGATTAATTGCAGAACCAAAACATTGAATCATGTCCATTTAACTTTTAAACTTAACGCCACAAAATAGTAGTTGTGGTGGTTGGTTCCGCAGAGCTGGAAAGCATCAGAGACATTTTCCGTGGTAGCCTGCTTCATTTTGTGGTCATCGACCGGTTTCGGTGCCACAAAATGAAGCAGTCTACCACGGAAAATGTTTCTGATGCATCCTAAAATAATTTTTTCGAACAATGTTTCCAATAAAAGTGATACTCTTAAGCAGTCAGCATACCAAATTTAAAGAAAAAACGTTACAACCGTTTATGAGAAAAATTAGAAAGATCTCGAAAACTGACATTAAGAAAATGTTTTATATCAGACTCAGGATTTTACTTTCTTTTGTTTTAATTAACAGTAGTTCATATGGATGCAAATAGAGAGAGAGGGGAAAAATAACATAAAAATAGGATTGCAGCAGCTATTTATTATCTATTTTATATATATATATATGTATGCATATATATAACATCAGGTGGTTAGAGTAGTTTGTAGAACTTGCTAGCTACAGTACTAGAAGAGGACAAGTGCCGCCGGAGGTTAGAAGAGGATACAGCCAACAGTGGAGGGACCAGCTGGCTGGAAGGTCAACAGCCTTTACTGTATATATACAGTCAATCTGTGCAGAGGTGTATACAGTCAAGTATATTATATTGTATACTACTAACTAGACAATTCTCTACTACCTGGGGCAGAGTCCCCTCCACTTTCATTGTAATACATTGTAACATGGTTACCCCTTAAAACGTCTGCCATAACAATGTAATGACAAAAAAAAAAGAATAAAAACTGGGCAAAAGCGTCATAATTCGACGACATAATAACATCTGTGCTTATTCAACTTACAACCAATAAGCTTTGAAGTTAACAAAAAACTCACACGGCTTTATCTAATTCAATTAATACAACTTAATTAAAAATAGCGACATTTACAATGTTTAGTTGGCTGGGTCTTAAAAAAAGTGATAGGGATTATACTTGTATACACTTGAGTGCCCTCTGTCAAAACCAAAAAGCCTATGCAGTTTAAACACAGTATTTAAACATAGCTGACAATCCCCCCCCCCCTCTCCATTCCAAGTTTAAAGGAAAACTGTTGCCATTTTTTCGAGAAAATCCAAAATCTCTCAGATAAACCTTGCAAAGTCACATTTCCAGTTACAGAGTTTCTTTAAATTTGGATTTCTAGCAATGCTTCTAATATATATTAAATATTATGGTAGGTGCTGTTATGGTAGGTGGTAAAACCATATATTGAATTCAGGTAGTACTTTAGAGGAAAGCTTAAAACTATCGTTCCCTCAGAATCCCTAAAACTAAATTTTCCCAGGGAAAATTTTTCCAAATAAAGTCGTACTTCCGGTTCTTGGATTTTGCCGGATAACAGGTTCCTGTGATTTTTCATTTTTGAGATATTTATAGACACACAAATACAAATTTACCATTGCTAAACTTAATCACGGAAATTGAGACAGGATCGCAATAGTTTCTTTTATTGCAATTATAATAATTTATAATTGATAAATAGACTGTTAAGTTGACATTAGCGTATCAATTTTTAAGAAAATCGTTGGAACCGTTTTCTAAAAAAGCCCCAAAAACTCAGAAAACTCTTCAGCAAAGTAGCATTTCTGATAAACCGATTTTATTCAAACATGGAATTCTAGCAGTGCAATTTACACTATCTAGATATTATAATCGGATGCAGTACTGTCAGTACATGGCACTGAAGTTGCACTTTAGAAGGAAGCTTTACGTTGTAGCTCATCTAGAACCCACCATAAATCAATGCGGAGTTTAAAGAGAATCGTTGGAAAATCGCGATAAAATGGAAAAAAAAATGCAGTAAAGACGACTCAGGTTTATAGAGTTTAACCGAAACTTCGTATCAGTGCGATAGTAGATACCTGAATGAAATAATAAGCAGAAAACAGAAAAAAAATTCGTTCAGTAAAGTCGCACTTCCCATCAAACGATTTTCGTTCATACTTGGAATCTCTGTAATATTAAACAGCTGACTGAATCGGAAATGGCACAATACAGGAAATCCTAACTTCACTCCTTCCTACCCCCCAGACTTTCCTAAAATGAATTTGTCCGGAAAAATGTTTCAAATAAAGGTTATACCTATTTATATGTGCAATTAATGTACCAAGTTTAAAGAAAATTGTTGGAGCCGGTTTCGAGAAAATTGGATAAAAAAAAAATCCACTTTTAGTGAAATGATTTTTCTGGTTGACCGATATTTCACCAAAATCGTGCGGTCACGATTTTGGGACTAAACTAGTGGCTTTAGTGGATATTGTGCGGTCTCCTGGTAGTACTTAAAACGAAATATCAAGTTTTTGCAATTTTGTTTCCGGTTTGAATTATGCCTGGGCACCATATTCATAGATTTAAAAAAAAAACACACTTTTTCGTACTCGTGGGTGGGGGGGTCTAGAAAGATATATTTCCCCGTGAAACGTGACAATTCATAAATCAGGTCCTCAAAACTTGTATTTCCTGTGAAAACTCCATTTCGAGCTGGTGATAAGATCGCAATAGTTCTTCTTACACCAGTAAGAGGAAGTTAAATAAAAAGAAAAAGGGAAAAGTAAAAAGTAAAAGTTGGCAACGTTGGATCAAGTAAAAATTGGACAACGTAACAACGTTATTATTAGTCAGCTTAGTCTAAATAAGCTTTAGGGTTAAAAAAAAAAACCTAAGCCTAAAATTGCAGAATGTTATCCCTAAAGTGAATAGAATTTAAGAAATTACTAAATTAGTAAATATCTACAGAAAATCTAGACAATTTCTTTAGTGGTTTAAATTTAAAAACTCTTAAAAGATTATTGCCGTGGATTATTTACTGATTAACCCCACCACTTACAGAAAAACAAAACACATCAGGTCATCGTTCTTTGAAGGGAAAATTACGAGACATATAATATTAAACTTCGTTATTTTAAAAGTTACAACAAGCATAGAAATAATTTGGTGAAGTGAATTACCTCACAAACTTGTAAAAGTCTGATTAAATTTCCTCTTAAAAAGACAAAACCTGCTGTGAAACATTCACATGACTTTCTCTTCAGAATTATTCGTGCGCTCTTCACTTTCCTACCTGCTTGAGTTACTAGATGTTGGTCAGCTGTCCCCCCCCAAATGTTCATGTGGGATAGAAGGAGTAAAATTGGAAGTTTAAAGAAACTTTTGCCATTTTATATAGGTATAATTGTATCAACAAGAATAAGTGAAATTTGGAGGAGTGTTTCACACCAAAATTTTTTGAATTTTCGAATTTTACTAATACGCGGCTAGAACGACGTTGTTTAATATATTGAATATATTAAACATTTGTAGGAAAACATTGAATTTACGGGAGTTCTAAAGAATTTGTTACACATTTCAATGTTATTTGGTTTTGTTTAATGTTATTAGCGCTGTCTTGTACCCAAGAGAGTACCTGCCAAGAGTGCAAACCAACAGGTACCCCCCACCACTTATATATTTATATTTGGGCAACTGAATAGCAGATTTATAGAAAATTTAACAATGTCAATATTGCATTAACTTCAGTAAGAAAAAGTCGAGTGAGTGCATCACATCAGATATTTTTCAGGGAGGGACGGTGTACTGCGATGTTGAAGATCTCCTTCATGCTGGTGCCCAGTTGCGGACATTAATCAAAACTTGTAGAAAGAGTCCCCCAGCTAGCACTCAGGGTTCTCTTAAGTTAGCGTCGCATATCATTAGGTGGTATATTAGAGTGTTTTCTATTTCCAAACAGAATATTTAAACGCAATCATATAGGCCCAGATTTTCTTCTAATAACCGTTGAGATTACAAAGCCCTTTAAGGAAATCTATTTGCATATACAGCGCATTTTTACCCAGAAAGATATTAGCCCGTCTCAGGGTGAGAAGATTCCCCTGAGCATTGCTTTCTTGGCTTCCTCCTCATTTCTCAGCTGTTCTTGGAGAGACTGGTTGCTTGTTCCATAAAAGGCCAGGCTAAATTCTTCAGGGCAATGCTTTCTTGCTTGGCTTCCTTCTTCTTTCTTAGTTCTTGGATAGAGAGTGGTTGCTTATTCTACAAAAGGATTTCAGAACCATGAAAGAAGTTGCTACACGTTCCTTGCTAGCGCTTTTCGGCAATCTGCTTACAATCCCAAAATGGGTGACTAACTCTCCCTATTATTGCAATCGAAGTCATTTAGTTTGCCAAAACGGGCCCAAACAAACTTATAGGTCACAGCTTCTAATGTAAATCCATACACTTTAGCTCCAGTCCATATAATGGGTTTTTCTAGGATATCTTTGCGGAAGCAGATGTAGCCATAACTACACCGCCAAAAACTTATTCAATATCATATATCATTTTCTTGACCTGATCGAATTTCCTAAAAAATAATTTTTATCGTAAAATCAGCCTGGAATTCAGGTATGCTTTCGCCAAATCAACAATGAATAATGTCACTTGGAAGCTCGTTTGTTGTGAACAAAAAATTAGATAAATAACAGTTATTATCTACAGAGATTAAAGATATATAATTAATACTATAGAACATAATTAGTCAAATATTCAAAACAATATCCCTCCTTAAAAAAAAATATTTACTGGAAAAAAGAGTGGGGAGACGAAAATCCAGATTGCCAAAGCCAAGTTCTATCAACCCCAAGGGCATTGCACTTCCAACCTTTTGTTATAATAAAAACAGATTGTTGTATGGAAAAACAAGTGACAGGCAGTACCCAAAAGTAGAGAGAAATTCTCACCCTTCTTTCCGTTGTTGGGGAGAGGCAGTCAGTAAGTAAGTAAGTAAAAAACAACAACTCCAGGTGTTGGGGGGAGGCCACCCTAAACAGTCTCACTCACATACATTACTTCGTATATCTAAGTATCGCCTACTCCAGGCTCTCTAAACTCTCCCTCCACTTGCTTTCGCATACGTGACTTGTTTAACCCCTAGAGGGTGGTATAGCACACACATGAACACACACATACCCACACACACAACACTTATATATATAGCTGGAGAACAATCCTTGCTCTTAGAACCCTACCCAGACTCTTCTTGTTTTGTTTGATAATAATCTCGTCTTTAGTAAGGTTATTTACCTCTTTATATAATAAACAGCATCATTTACTGATTGCCTTAATAGTATGTGATAAAAAAATTTGATGTGAAACACTCACACACGACTTTCTCTTAATGCAGTTTGCAGACTTCTATTAGTGAACAATTTTTTGCCAAACATAATTTTTATTCAATATTTAGTTGTCTTCCACTTTTAAATCAACTGGAGAATCTAAACTTCATAAAGTGACTTTCAATTCGTCACGCCTTAAAATTATAACGAGGTGTTCATACGGCAATGGCCAGACGATTTTTTTTTTCTAAGAAAAAAGAACTCTTTATTGTTCAACGTTTCGGGTACCATTGATGACCTTCAGGAGCTCTTTAGGGTAAGAGAGGGAACTGTACGTCGAGATTGAATCATTTCAAACATGAAACACTTATGCGACTTTTTCTTGCTCTAATTAACTTACAAATTAATTAAAAAAAAAATCTTTAAAATTGCAATGTTTACAAACAAATATACCTGAGTGGACGTTGAGGACGCCCTCTGTCTCAAGATCATGAAGCGGCAGTTTAAATGTAAACGTAACTGTGGCGCCCCATAAAACTCTCTAAAATATTTTGTTTGGAAAAATTTTTCAAATAAAAGTGATAGGTATTTATGTATGTAGATAATATACCAAGTTTAAAGAAATTTGTTGGACCTTTTCGACAAAAAAACGCGAAAAAATGGAAAAGAAAAATTCAATAAAGCAACACTTCCGGTCGGTCATTTGGATCGGAACTTCCAAAACAGATGCAGCGGTGGTGACCTAAACGGAATACCAAGTTTGAGCTTCCTGCGATTTTTCATTTTTGAGATATTTTGATCCCGCGTATATATTCGCAGACACACCGACTATTCGCCCAAAACATTTTTTTTTCTACTCAGTTAACCTCAAAAAATGGATACCAGTGAAAAAAACAATTTTGAAAATTTGACATATTACAATACTACCTCCTTAGACCTGAAGAAAAACTAAGAAATAACAACAGCTAACTATTAATAAATAGCCTAACCTAGATTGATTTTTAAATTTCAATTTTAGCTTTCCTTAGGGATCTACAAAAGTAATTCTAGAGGTCAGAGCGGCGCTAAATTGAGGTCAAACTAAAATGTTTCAGGGACACATTCACTGTGGCGCTCTCTATGCTAGAGAAAATAATTTACATCCAGCACTCTGTAATTTACGTGGGATAATTTATTTACAAACTATCTAACAATATGTATAGTTGTGTTTCTATTTAGATTTTTAACAGATGTTATTAACCTATTTATTGTCCTTATTTAATAAGTAGTTACCTTTCTAATAATTGTTGGAAAAATAAAGATTATATTATGACCTTTGGAAAATAATAATGTTATAACAATTAACCAATCCACCAATTAAACAACAATTAAGCCTGCGAGTATGACGTTAGTACGACTCTTTGGAAGCCATGTGATCGTCGTAAATTGTCGATATCTCCAGTTTTACCGAAAATGAATGTTTCGAGGAACCTTAAAGACGAAAAAGTGCTTTTTATGTGAGCGTATGTGTGTGTGTGATTGGTCACATAACTTACCGAAAATCGAAGAAAGTTTTATTTCATTTACATGCTATCAGGAGACAACAATAAGGATTTTTGGTTAAACCGGAAGTTACACTGTGCTAAGTAGTTTCCAGTTTTCCTCATTTTGCGCGATTGTAACTGCAACGATTTTTTTTATGATCTAAACTTACAGAGATCTGACACTTATCTTTTTTGGAAAATTTTTCCCGAGAAAATTCATTTAATGAAAATTCTGGTGGCGCTGTGATGTTGGGCTATCCCAATAAATACTCGTGAATACATGAATATCAATAGTTATGCTAACTTTAAAGAAAAAAAAAACAATGAACTAGGTTTGAAGAAAATCGCGAACTAACATAAAAGAAATGTCTGTCAGTAAAGTCGCTTTTGCGTTTGTGATGAATTCCTTTTGACGGTATCGAAAGTAAAAAAGCTGTTGTGAATCATTCACACGACTTTCTCTAAATGCTTTAATACAGTTACAAATATATAAAACGGCAACTTTCCCTCAAGCTTCCTCATTTTACTCATTTATTCTAATAAAAACAGTTTGAAGGAGGGGAAAATGGTACCTATCCAAGCAAACAGTATAAGTGATATTACATTGTAGTGAGATCAGAGCGAAAATAATTTAGAAAAACTCAACAATTGAAGTACACAACAATTAAATTTAACGTCACAAATTCTTCAGAAACCCTCCCCCCCAAAATCAATTTTTCCAGTAAAAAGTTACAAATAAAAGTGATAGGTTACTATCTGTGCAGTTAGTATTGCAGTTTAAATCGTTATAGCCAAAAAATTTCAATAATACTCAAAAACCTAGTCCGCACTTCCAGTTTGTCGATTTTCTTCAAATTTGAACTTCTAGCATAACTTCTAATTTATATTAATATATATGGGTAGCACAATCATATATTGTACTGACGTGGTACTTTTGTGGAAAGCTGAACGCTACTGTTCCCCTAGAAAGCCCCCTCCCCAATCATTGATAGATAAATAGATATATGTGACAACGTACAAAGTTTCAAGAAAGTCATTGGTGCATTTCTGAGAAACTTGCGAGAAACTAAAAAAATAAAATTCAGTAAAGTGGCTATTAATAAATAGCCTAATCTAGATTGATTTTTAAATTTTCAGATACATCGACTATTCGCTCAAAACAATTTTTTTTTCTACTCAGAAAACCTCAAATAATAGATTCCAATGAAAAATTCAATTCTGAAAATTGATACAAAAATAATACTCTCATTTTGTTAATGTATCCGGTAGTATCTAAACGGAATACAAACTTTGAGCTTCCTGCGGGCTTTTCGTTTTTGAGATATTTTGTACTCGAACACATACACACACATAGTTACAGACGATTAGCTAAAAACATTTTTTTCCGTACTCAAGGGATCTCAAAAAAAGTATTTCCGGTGAAATTGAAAATTTAATACACAATTGTAATACTTTCTTTTACTAGGGATGACAGAAAATGAAAAAGTCTAATTGGGACTTTTTACGACTTTTCGTTTTCGAGCTAGTCTATTCATCTATACATACATGCATTTCATTTTTTGTCTCATTTAATTATTTTGAAATTGACTGAAACGGCACTAAAATACAATAAGCACATACTATTGCAAATATAAGGAAAAAGCTAGCAAAAATAACTTTAGTAGATAATCTATCAACTGGTGGCCCTTCTAATTTATATAGGTGTCCTGATTATCACTAGATAGTATGTGCGCAAGCCATTGGCGTATTTAGTTGTCTTGGAAGGTTGTCAGCCAGTATCAATAGCGTCGTGCTAGTAGATTAAGCTGTGAAGTTGGGGTACTGTGAAATTCCTTATATCTGAGTTTGCTTACTTTTGACAGGAAGTGGGATATTTGAACTGTGCACGGTTTAATTGAAATCATAAAATGAAACGTTGTTGATGGGATTGGTTACGATGGAGGTTTGAACGCTTGGTTAAACCCAATGAGTTCAATGCCTTATGTACAAATTGGTTTGATGAATGATACAGAAAACGTTTCTTTTCTAGTTATTTATTCTCTTCTTCAACGTTCATGGAAGCCTTATTAATTTATCTTACTCCTTAGTGAAAAGTATTGTGAGTGAGAATGTACATGTTTCCACCGGAAAACATGTTTTGAGGTCCCCCGAGTACGAAATATTTGTTTTCAGCAAATGGTGTGTGTGTTTGTGTGTGTGTGTGTGTGTGTGTGTGTGTGTGAGAGAGAGAGAGAGAGAACAGAATATCTCAAAAATTATAAATCGCAAGAAGCACAAACTTGGTGTACCGTTTAATAATTACTAACGTCTGACATGAATGGTTCGAGCAAAATCCATCAACCAGAAGTGCGGCTTTACTGAATGTTTATTTTAGTTTTTTGCGATTTTCTCAAAAACGGATTCAACGATTTTCTTTAAACTTCGTATACTACCTTATACATAAATGCCTATCATTTTTATTTGTAACATTTTTCTGTGGTTATAGGAGAATTGTAACGTTATGCTTTCCACTAAAGTACCTTCACTGCAACTTACGGTTTCCTATCTATATTATTGTAATATACATTAGAAAGAAGCATTGACAAGATTCCAAATTTGAGAAAATCGGTTGTCCGGAAGTCCCCCCCAACTAGTTTTCCGCAATTTTTTCGATAAAGAAACCAACCAGTTGCTTTGGACTTGTATTATTACACTAGAATTACGCTTAATATTATTACATAGAACTATACACTTTTGTTGGGACACTTGCCCTCACTGTCATATTTTTAGTTTGACTCTCCCAACCATATATATTTATACATGTAAAATGGAAACTAGTTAAATTTAGTAAAATTCCAAGTTTGAAGGAAATTTGTTAACAATAACTGCGTAAAGGGATTGGCTAAGTGGTTAGTGGAGGACCCGGGTTCGAGTCCAGCTGTGCTGTCCTTAGATTTTCTCTTTCTAGGAGCCTCTACAGCTCACTGTTCGGTGATGGATAGTGTTGTCTGTAACGAGTGAGCACTGTTCGGAGGCCGGCAGTTCACTGAAGAGGCACCGGCCGCCAATGACCATAGATGCTGGCGCGCCTTAAATAATAATAAAAAAAAAAACTGCCTGAATTGCACTAAGAAGATTATATTGGGAATATTTAACACCTTTTTTTTGTGTAATTTTTTTATTTTCACATAAATAAAACTAACATTATTCCTAATAATACAGATATTGAACTAATTATTATAATATTTTAATGTAGGAATAAACTACTAATATAACATTTAGCTGGCCAGTTATGTTATCAGATTGTATTATGATTAATGAGATTAAAGCGTGTCGTGGACATTCCTAAAAATAATGTTGGAAAACAAAATCATAACACTCAAGGTAAAAATGTGTTTAAGGATTTATTTAAAAAAGAAAAAGAAAAAAAGAGTTATAAATAAACGGATTTTATTATAGTTTTATTTACATGTTAAAAAAAAAAAATCTGATAAAAATAAGGGAAAACAAATCATGTGTTTCAGTTTTATTTTAACAGCTGTTTTAATAAAAATAGCTTACGCAAATAATTTTCCTTTAAAATTGGATTTAAGGGGCTTAACATTTTTTACTATAAATTGGCATGCTATAATAATAATAATAATAATAATAATAATAATAATAATAATAATAATAATAATAAAAAACTTGTCAACGTTTCATTCTTGGAATTTTTACTTTCTCTTACTACTGAGATCGGATCAGATTTTAGAAATTAGGTTTTCACCGGAAATACATTTTTTTTTGGATAAAAAATATTTTCACGAATCTGAAGTTGCGATCTATTTGAAATAAGAGGTCACCTGATGTATATGGACCACTGTTTTAGCAGATGAGATTCATGGCTATTAATGAATGGCCTATTGCATTTTCGGATGTTTAAATGTCAAATTTTAGAGGGGGAGGTGAAAATATATCACATAAACAAAGAAAGTTTAGAAGATTGGTTACTAATCTCTCAGGCTTCCGCGGCAATTGTTATGTAAAACTCTTAGGTCTTCCAAGTTGAGACCTCGTCAGTGGTTTATTATAAGCGGCCATTTCGCCCATATTACAATAGGCTTCTTCTAAATAGTGTCGCCTCTAAAGCTCGAGCGTTGTTTCATCTTTAGAGGCGACATTACCCGCTAGAAGCCTATTGTAATATGGGCGAAATGTCGGTTTATAACAAACCATTGCCCTCAACTAGAAGAGCAAGATGTTTTACAACATTTAAAGAGTCTACAATCAACTCTCGAAAAACCTAAAAAGCTATTAAGATGGAGACAACCAGTTGAAAAAGTATTCAAGAGCTTTACTGTTACTGAGGTGTACTATAACTGCTTGTAATAAGCAATCAATTGTCTTCACTCCCTCACCGTCAAAAGCCCGAGAATTTTCACCAAGGTAGGCCACACAAGCTGATTGACTATCAAAACAAGCAAGAGTTCTAATTGGTCAGCTCACTCACATCAGCCAACGCTACGATCATGTTGTCTAACGCGTCTGATTCAGGAGGCAGCGCTGTCTGCACTAGCTCATTGGGTCCTTCTCAGTGAGTTCAGTTCTGTTTCAAGTGCCAAGTCTGACCGTATTAGTTGTTTTTGCTCCTGGCCATTGACGCCATCTTGAATACTACAGCACATGTTTCTCAACCGGAACTCTTAGTTATTGCAGCTCCAAGCAGCTAATTCCTACAACTGAATCTAATTTTACTGAAGACATCTCAAGAGCACCTTCAAGAGGGGTTATTGCAATTTCACAATTAATTCTTTATCAGGTTGGGACGCCAAGGCTGGTGGTAAGAACCTTATTTGGTCCTTTTCCATCCTAATTACTCTAATTATTATTATTATTATTATTATTATTATTATTATTATTATTATTATTATTATTATTGCCAATATGTACTTTAACATTCTTACTTCACTAGCTGAGGACTTGGCAACCTTAAAGAAGCATTTTACAATATTGCATACATTACTGTAATCATCAACTCAATTGGAACGAACCAATTAGCATCACTGACAACTTCAAGTGCAGTGTGCATTATTTAATGTCTTATATTAACTCATTTAAGGAACTAGTACCAGTTGAATTTAATAGCTGAATGACACAGCTTTACTCAACAGTGTGGCCAGCACTTTTATCTCACTTCTCGCGCACTGGGAATCTTCACTTCCAGGTATTTCTTTTGTTTAACTTAACTCTTTTTGCATGTGCTATATTAACTTCTGCCAGCACCTATCTCAAGGGTGTATAACTTTATCATATGATCCTTAATTGGAGTTGTTCACCTTATTACAAGACATTGTGGCATTTTAAATACATTATTTTTGGTAGTGATTCATAAAGGTGTATTTTCTTTTATTAACATTGCTCTATTCTTTGTTTAGAGTTGGTCCTCCATTGACAGAAGCGGGATCGTGGGGCTTGTTCTCGACCCCCAGTACCTAGGATTTGCATGTGATCTACATCACTATCCAGGTCATTACCAGTGCGTTGAACAACAACGTTGCCCGCTGAAGACCAGGAATCGGGTTATCACTGTAATTTACGTGTAGTGACGGAAATAAATTCAAATAAATAAATAAGTTCAAAAGAAAAATTCGGAACTTACTCTTATTACCCCGTCCACCTGAATCCCAATCTTTAGCAAGTGGAATAATTCCCAGTAAATATTTCACACAAATTGTGAGAACAGTGGCAGTAGAGTGTCTTCATTTCAACAGATCATCAACACCATTTTATTGCTCCTATCACAGTAATTTCTGGTACAGCAGGTGACGTCTGAAAGTTCGGGAAAACCCCAGATGGCAGCGCCTGTCCTAAATTAAGGATCAAGCTGTGTGACGTAAACGATCCCACGCAAAGTTACTACATAAAAAATAAATAAATTGTATATTATAAATAACATGGCCAGTGACTGCATAAACTAAAGGATGATGTAAAATACAATAAAGATGAGCAGAGCAAATAGCATAAAAGTGGGAGGGTAAGTAGCTCTGTCTCCATCCACTATCAGCCACCAGCTGTGTGTGGGCTGAATAAAGCAGCCGTGCTTACATCTTATATAAAACTTGTAAGCTATAAATATGCCCTACAATAAGTATACTTTGTCTGTGAGCTTAGCCAAAGATTACTCTGTGTGTGGAGGGGGGGCAATGAATTGAATCCCATATTAAAATAACCCACACCCATTGTTACTTTAGTTGAGAAAGGAAAAAAACAATCTGGTGTGAAACACTCACATGAATTTCTCGTAATAGATTCGTCATTTTGTAATTGTATTAACTGCAGTAAGACAAAGTTGTGTGTGTTTTCAGAACTCGATTTTGTAAATTTGATCCAATCGGAATACTTCCTCTTATATAATTAATGTATAAGGTTATGAAGGGAACTTAAGCGCTACAGTTAAGTGAACGCTTCAAACGAATCCCAGCACGACATATTAAAAAAAACATGTACTCAACTGTTGCTCAAAATACTCAAATCAATTTAAAGTCCTCAATTCAAAATATCCCATGAATGTTTTAAAAAAATATTTTTTTATAAATTAATAATAGCGAGTTAATTATTTAATGTACGGATGATTTGGGTTGCTTTTATTATTTGAGTTACTGGAGTTTTAAATAAAGTGAAAATAAATTAAATAATCATGCCGGACCTGCTCCGTTCGCCGCCATGATTGCAGGCTTTCATCCTGCTTTTACAAAAAATAAAAATACATACATACAAACACAACGGCAGCAACAACAAAGAATATGAGAGAGAGAGAGAGAGAGTACGATTAAACTAAAATCAATATCAGGCCGTACAGACGCGCACCAAACGTTAATCGGTTGATTGGGTTGGCTTTGTGCTGCTGCGAGTGTTATGGGGTGAGTGAGTGTTGTGTGAGAGGAGAAGTGTTGTGAGTGAGAGAGACTGAGTGACAGGGAAGAGCAGAGAGTGTCGCCACTGAGCGGTGAGATGTAGAACTACACTTTGTCCCTTATAAAGGAAAGACCGTATTTCACACTTTTAGGCCAAACAGTATTTTTGGCATTTTCTCATCATCAAGATCAAGATTTTTTTTTTTTCACTTTTCTCTGTGTTGCTGAGGTGTTCTCAATTTTTTAGTTCTAAATTTTACATAAGTTTTCAAGTTAGATATGTTTTAAAGATTTGTTACTAGTTTTTATATTTTTTATTTTTTATGCCTTGAAAAAGACAATATATTTGTCGAAACGTTGGCAAAAATTTGTTTTTTTTTATTTTTGGTTAAAAAAAGACCGAAACTCAAAATCCTTTCCTTCATACAAGTAACGGTCGAGAAGAATCTTCCATAATTGACAAATTCTCTTCAAATTGGAAAATTTTACTTTTTACTAAAACATTCAGTCGTGTGAATCTGTGGTGGTGAGGAGTCACATCCCCCCCCCCCAGATTGAAGGAAACAAATCGGAACTGTTTTCTAGAAAATAAAAATAATAAAAAAATTCAGAGATGTAAAATGACATGGCCGTTTAATTAGATTTTCTTTAAACACTGAATTCTAACAATGTATATATATCTTAATATTATATTGATTTTAGAACTGTATGTTGTACTATAGTGGCATTTTAACAGACATCTCCTACTGAAATTATTTAAAATAAAAGTGATAGGCCTTTGTGTTAAAGAAAATCGTTTGACCCATTTCCGAAAAAATAATGACAAACTTTAAAAAAAAAATACCAAAAAGGAAAAAAAAACCTGTTGTGAAACAGTCACACCACTCTCTCTCTCTCTCTCTCTCTCTCTCTCTATATATATATATATATACGATATATAGCCACAACTAAGTGGGCATGTGGGCGCCCTCTGTCACAAGATCATGTAGCGTCAGTTTAAATTTAAACGGAATTGGGAGGGCACAAACATCCTCTTAAAATCAATTTTTTCGGAAAAATGTATGAAATCAAAGTGACAGGGTTTATATCTGTTAAGTAAATTATTATTATTATTATTGTATCCGGGTGCCTAATGGCTTGGGACCTAAGCCTGTATGGATCTTATCCCCCCGTTTCCCCCCGATTCAATCCCCTAATTAATCTCCCACCTACCGTCTACCGGTCAATCTGCAATATCCCAGGATATCCTTCAACTCCAACTCACCCACACAATCCCGCGAGAGTGGTGCTTTCCCGAATATACGAAACCTAATGCCTGCGAAATAGGGACACTCACATTAGTACTGTTATAACGTTTTCCTGACTCCATCATCACAGTTCTGACAAGTGGGACTAGACGTCCTCCCTATATTATGCAAGTGGCAAGACACCCAAGTGTCTAGTCACTACACCCACCAAGGTCCTCAGACCTGTCCTACTAAGGGGCAGCAGCTAATCCGAAAACCCCTGCCTGATTCCTTTTATAAATCTTTTAGCCTGGAGGCTCCCCTGCGTATCCTCTCAGCAATTCTCCAAGACTCTTATCTCCCAAAGTCAAATCTGTTTATCACAGAACCTCTTAGTGACGGCAAAGGCTGGGTGGGGATCACAAAAAGGAAAGAGGATCCCTCCCTAGCAAGCCGATCCGCCCTCTCAATGCCCTCTATTCCCGCATGTCCGGGTACCCAATAGAGTCGCACCTTACCCCTCCGAGCTAAAGCGTTAAGCCTTCTCCTACATTCTCCCGCCAATTTCGAACACCAACATGGCTTCCTCAAAGCCCTCAGTGCGGCCTGACGGTCAGAAAATATCCGCACCTCTTTAATCTCTCGCTGCCACTCCCCCGCAAGCCAGCAGCATTCGATAATACCCACAACCTCGGACTGAGAAACACAACCTCGGAAAGATAGTGGCCGGTATGGCCCCTTTGGGTGGTATACCCAAGGCCACCGAACTCCCCCTGTCCAACTCCTGCAACCATGCTCCCACTCCCGTATTCTGAGAAAACCCTTCATCGCTTCATCCACAACCACATACTGAAGAGGGTTAGCTCCAGCAACACTCCAGTGCCACCGTCGGTATCGTTCTCATCGCACCTGTGATAGCCTGTGAAATGTGAAATAAACATTTCAAGTTTAAAGAAAATCGTTGAATATGCAGCAAAGTCGCACTTCTGGTTAGCTGTCTACAAATTTGAAAATCTATCAATACTCCTAATGTGTATTATTATTATATAGGTGATAAAAACCATTAATTATATTGATTGAAGTTGCACTTCAGAGGAAAACGTTATGTGTTCCCCCTCAGAACTCCCCAAAAAATCCATTTTCTCGGGAAAATGTTTCAAATAAAAATTATAGATATTTACGTATATAAATTGTAACGGAAATCGTTGGGCTCTTTTCTAGAAAATCGCGAAAAACTAAAAGTAAAACATCACATTTCCGTTGTTGGATTTTGCCCAAAACCTTCATAGCAGATGCGGTGGTAACCTCAACGGAATACCAAGTTTGAGCACACGTTTTTGAGATAGTTTGTTAAAACACACAAATAGACCCATTATTTGCTGACACATGTTTTTTACTTTCCTTATTTTCCTACTCAGGGGATCTCAAAACATGTATTCCCGGGGAAAATTCATCACAGTCGCAGTATTTCCTTTTACCAGCGAGTAAGAGAAAGTAAAAAAAAAATTCTGGTGGGGAACATCACACAAATTTCTCTTACTCGAGTTTTCAAATTTGTAATTGACAAACTTTATAGTTAGTATACAAATTTTAATGAAATTCGTCGGTGTTTTTATGGAGAAAATTACAAAAACTGGACAAACTGTTCAGAAAAACCAACTTCCGGTTTACTAATTTTCTAGTAACTCGGAATTTTGGCAATCTTTTTATTTCTAATTAATTTTGTTTACATGGTAGAATTGTATAATCAACTAAGACAGCACTTTAGAGGCAAACATAACCCTACCCCTCCCACAAAAGCCCGCTTAAATGAGTTTACTCGGAGAAATGTTTCAAATAAAAGCTCTTTATATGTGTAATTCACATACATGGCTTAACGAAAAATCGTTGGAGCCGTTTTAGAAAAACAGCAGAACATTGAAAATACTTTTCAGTAAGAAACGCACTTCCGGTCACCTGATTTTCTTCAAAATGGAATTTCATCAGCATATTTAATTCAAATTATATTGTTTAGATGATAGAATTGTGTAATAAACTGAAATAGCAATTAGAGGATAACCTAACCTCACCCCTCCTTCAAAAGTGCCCTTAAATGCATTTTCCTGGAGAATTATTCAAATAAAAATTGCAGATCTCTGTATGTGTAGTTGATATACTAAGTTTAATGAAAATCGTTGGGGCATATAGAAAATTCAAAATCCTGAAAAAACCATTCAGTAAAGTGGTACTTCCGGTTGGGGAATTTTGACAGATAACGTACTGTCGGATACCAAGGTGATACCAAACGGAATATCAAGTGTGAACTTTCTGCGATTTTTCGTTTTTGAGAAATGTTCAAATACACACACACACACACACAGACCATTTGCTAAAAACCACTTTCTTGGACTCATGGGGGCCTCAAAAAGGGATATTTCCGGTGAAAACTCGATATCGAAAATCTGATCCAGGAGTAAGAGAAAGTAAAAATCAGTGAAATAGTACCTCCGGTTGATGGGTGTTAACCCGAAACTTCCGATTTGGTCGGACACTACCGCGATACTATTTGAAGTTTAAACTTCCTGCGATTCTTTGCTTTCATTAAACAAAGGGGAACTTCAGAACAAGTTCTCTTAATGCAGTAAGAGAAAGTAAAAAAAAAGCATCTATTTTGTTAGCAGTTTATATTCTCATTTATTACAGTTCTGCGAACTTCCGGTGTTATGATTCAACTGGCCCATTTGATACAAAACGGAGATAATATAAATTACCTGACAGATACTGTTATGCATTTCCGGTTCATATAGAATTTACAAAAACTGTATTTAATTGCTTTTAAATTATTTAATATTTAGATTTGTATTATTTATTAATTACATGGTTTATAAAAAGCGTATTTTTTACACATTTACTCACGTCCGTTGGAGTTGTCTCTTTTCAAGGACAATCACTCAGCTCTCAGCGTATCATCCGTTATATTTAAACAACTTGCAATTCTCTCTAACGAGTAATCCAGTAAGTAACAGCAGACGAGTAATCTGGGCTGTGGAGAGATTTATTATTTGCACCTTTGTCACTTATTACATCGAACAGTTATGCCATTGCATTGTAACTATGACTTCACACATAGTAGTGCACTGTAGCAAATCTCTTAACAACCTTACAAACAGAAAAAATAACACTCACACGACTTGCACTTCCTATGATTCACACAGTAATCACACATTTTCTTCAATATTATACAAGCAGAGAAAACCTGCATTAAGTGATAATATACCACTGTTGAGGCAAGCGTGTTGTAGTATTAATAGCTTTCCCTCCAAAAACATTTTAGTGAGGGAAAAGTTTCAAAGAAAAACAGTCTGCTTACATGTCACTGTAGCTATGTAGGATGCCAAGTTTATAGAAACCTGTTTGGAAAATTATTGAGAAATCACGGAAAATTGAAGAAGAAAAATCACTCGCATGACTTTCTCTTATTCCAATTAATACAATTTAATCGAGAAATTGTTCTTTAAAATTACATCTTTACAGTGCTTACTTGAGCGGGCCATAAACAGTGGTGGATGGCGTATACTGAGCGGACTTGTGTAGAGCGCCCTCTGTCAATACCAGCTACGCTTGTGCAGTTTAAATTTAAAGCTAACTGACAGCCTCCCCCCAACACCCCTATACAATCAATTTTTTCGGAAAAATGTTTCAAATAACAGTGATAGCAATTTATGTGTATAGATGGTATACATAATTTAAAGAATTTCGTAACGAGTCGTTTTTGGCTAAATCGCGAAAAACCGAAAAAAAAAACATTCAATAAAATTGTACTGCCGGTTGTTGGATTTTGCACATAACCTTCGTGTGGTGCAACCTTCCAACCTTAACGGAATACTAAGTTTGGAACTTCCTCGGAACATACCATTTTTGATGAATGGTGATTGTAGTATTTTTTTTTTTACTTTTTACTTTCTCTAACTGCTGATGGAGAAATCGTGTCAAATAGTCGATATTGTCATCGTGCCAATAAATTAAATTTTCGATAGGAATTTCGATTTTCACAAGAAGTTGGTGGGTGTGTATGTTTTTTTTCTGGCGAGAGGAACACTAACGCCAGGGAGTTCATTTTTCCACATTCTCCATTACTTACAGCATGTGTTACAACATTAGAATAAATAACCAATTTGCTAAATACGGAGGTAGAACATGGTGTAAATGTAAGAAAATGAAAATTGCCACTTATGAAAAAAAATCAAATTATAAAATTAAAAATTAAAAATAGTGTCCAAATTAAAGAACTTTACGTTAATAGACGTAAAAAAAAAAACAAAATTTTGCCTGCTTTACGGTCACCAGATTCTTCTCCATCTTCCAATAGCCTCCAGTAGTCCAGTGCTCAGATGAGTCTACTTATTGCTGCCTAATATGTATGTGACATCATATCTCAAAAACAAAAAATCGTGGAATGCTCAAAGTTAATATTTCGTTAAAGCTATCAGGAGACCTGAGAATGTGCTTTTCGTAAAAATCGTTCAACCGGAAATGCCACTTACTGAATGTTGTTTTTCAGTTGTTTGTGATTTTCTCGAAAACAGCTCCAACGCTTTTCTTTACACTTCTTATATCAACTACACATACAAAGATCTACAATGTTTATTGAAAACATTTCTCCGGGAAAATTTATTTAAAGCAGCTTTTGGAGAAGGGTTATATTTACTTATAAAGTGTTATTTCAGTTTATTACACAATTCTATCATCTAAATCATATTATTACAATTAAATAATATTGCCAAAATTCCGAGTTTGAAGTAAATCGGTTGACCGGAAGTGTGTATTTACTGGCAGTTTTTCTGTGTTGTTCACCATAAAAACACCGACAGATTTCTTTAAACTTGGTACTCTAACTATGAATACAGAGAGCTGTCACTTTTATTTGAAACTTTTCCAGAGAAAGTGCATTTAAAGAAGTTTTGAGTGGGGAAGTGTGTGTATGGTTTCCTCAAAAAAGTCATTTTATTAAATAAATTTAGTTTCTCCAATCAATTTTATGTTTCTTAAAGTAGTATTAACTTCATCCAATTTAATTTGTATTTTATAATTAAAATCTACATTTTCACATTCTATTTCTTTTATTAGCCAATAATTGGATATATACAATGTCTCAGCATTTTCGAACCCTAATATATAACGCTTCTACTGTATTTGTTTAATAGCACTAATAATTAGTTCGATTCCTTTTTTATATTGTTGCGTGAAACTAGATTTTGCTAGAATTAGCTGTTCCGCAGATTTCCATCTTAACAGTACTATTTGAATGTATTGTGGACTGCGCCACATACATTAAATTAAGGACAATATATTATCAGAGACATTTTCCGTGGTAGCCTGCTTCATTTTGTGGTCATCGACCGGTTTCGGGCGTTCGCCCATCTTCACGATGCGTTTTTCAGACAGTGTGACAACACAGACTTGCACAGAGCAAGTTTAGTTTACACACTTCTGAAGATGGGCGAACGCTCGAAACGTCGATGACCACAAAATGAAGCAGGCTACCACGGAAAATGTCTCTGATGCTTTCCAGCTCTGCGGAACCAACCACCACAACGAAAATATATTGAATAGCAAACTTCAGGTCAAAGAAAAGTTATTTCACCGAAAATTGTGAATTCCTTTGAGAAATTTTTATGGGTGTTCACCATCAATGTTATTTTGTCCCACTAGTATAAACGGCAAAATACAGAATGGCGGACATTGAATTCCGCCTAATTCTCTTTTGCCTTCTTTTTTAACAATGGAATGAAAATTCTGATTTTTTCCTTTATAGCTCACATTAATTTTATGAAACAGTAAATATTATGTTAAAAATAATTTGATTTTTACATTTTTTTATAAAAAAAAATTTTATAGCATAATTTGATAATTTATAAAATTACCTACGAAGGAAAAATTAGTCAAAAAATTCTAAACTAGATTTTTCGTAAAAATAATTAGCCAATCACAGTGTAAAGTGAAGATTCAGATGCAGGCGTAGTCCACATGATAATTCAGAATTTCTGAATGGCCTACATACACACACATTTCACAACTTCTCTTCTGTATTGTGATTGGCTAATTATTTATAGCTAATTATTTCTACGAAAAATCAGTTTAGTATTTTTTTACTAATTTTCCCATCAAATTGCGCAATCAAAATTTTTTATAAAAAAAATGCAAAAAAAATCAAGTTATTTCTAACATAAAAACTGTTTTATACCGTATGTTATAATATGTAATTATATTGATTTAATGAAGGGCTGACCACATGGGGAGGGCTAACTGCTCAGATATTGAACCTGTCGCTTGTATTTGAAACATTTTCCGAAAAAATGACTTTCCGATGGTAGCGTTAAATTTTAAATGTTATACAGGTTTGTTCGATGATTGGCGCTTTCTTCCGGACTAAAATGTAATCACTTCTACTACCTGCCTGGGTAGGTACTAGTGCTTCTCCCTATCACCTCTATAGTTATGTCAGGACAAATGAGAAAAAATTGAAGTATAAAGAACATTTGTAACATTAACAGCAACAAGAGAAGGTCGTGCTTTTCTTTTTTAAGTATAGATTATTTTTTTGTAACCTATAATACTAATAAATAATTTATAGGTCACTTTTGACAATAAGTACTTGAATGTTACTCTTTAATTTAAATTCGTCAAGTTAAAAAAAAGGAAGGGAAAGTAATAAACTACCCCTCACACCCACATCCAATCTATATGATGCTGAATCTTAAACGTAGCCAAAACAAACAATAACAAGTGTTAGTTAACAACAAGACCAAAAAAAAATGTGTTGACAGACAAGTGAGAGCTGGCTGGGTGATGTTGCGGTCTAGAAAACAGGTCGTTAGCACGAACATTGTCGAACATAACCGAACTGTATACTACTACAAATATAACACATGGATACAACACACACATACACATAAACAATCTCCGCCAATAAAGAATACATAGTTAAAAGAGAGTCTCAATCGGGTTTTCAAGCTGTATTATTATTTTATACACTTTGTGTCTGTTGTTTAAATATATATATATGAATGCCCCACTTTGTCTACTACCATAACCAACTATACAATCAAAGCTTTTATGACTATATATATTACTGCTACTGATCTCCTTATAAATAATCTAATGATCATAAATTAATAAAACATAAATACAGATCCTCTTTTTCAATATTCATTAAAAATGGTCGTTTATCAAATGATAGCAAGTAGTCATTAATTTTTTATTAGAATCTATTTGTTTTGAAAGACACGATCCGTCCAAAACCACAATTGCAGTTCGGCTACAAAAAAGATTTAAATATTCAGTAACAGAAAATACTAAAACTAGGCCCTTGGCGTTGTGTAGGAGGCGTGTGGTCAGCCTCCGTTTAGTTGCTACAAGTTCCGTTAATAATGTAGCTGGATGGACACTATTTGTCTCCCACTGGGGAATCAAACGCTGTTGATTGCACGCAAGAAAGGCCCCAGAGTGCTGGGTAGTAGAATACCACGAAGGGCATAAAAGAAAATATTAAGAGGAGTAATAATCTGTTTAGGACAAACAACTCACGACTTTTCTTAGAATACTTCTCAAGTTCATCACAAATCTTCAGACTTTGGAAAGTATTTAATTTTACTTAATATTAATGGAGTCCTATACAGTGTAGACAAATCAAACTTGAAAGGAAAGCTTAAAGCCACAGCACCCTGAGTCAATTTTTATTCTTACTTGCTGGTAAGAGAAGTATTGCAATCGTTTTAAAATTTCGATATCGAATATTCACCGGAAATACACGTTTCAAAGTCTCCGAGTCAGAAGTAGTTTTTAAAAATTTATGTGTGCGGTCAGCATAACTAAAAAATCTGGTATGAAACACCCACACAACTTTCTCTCACCGCAGTTTACATAGATTTAATTGACAAATTTTCATCAAACTTATAGGTTTCACTAAATGTTTAGTTGTCTTCAATTTTATATCAAGTTGAAGCCCATCCGCCATACATTGAAGTGGGCGTGATAGAGAGTGTAATGCAGTTGACGTTCTTTGGAGGCTCAATAATGGCGCCTTGATGCGATTACTAATAGAACATTGAATCCAGCTTTGGTGTGGCGACTTTTCTGGTGGTTGATTTTATTAGACACAAAGCGATGTCTGTAGTAGTTCTTGATGATTAATTGTAGAATATTTCTTGAAGAATACTTCCTGCAGAATATTGCTTTTAGTGGATTGCTCTAGTAGAATACTTCAATTCTATATCAAGTTGAAGCCCATCCGCCATACATTGAAGTGGGCGTGTTAGAGAGTGTAATACTGTGCACTGTACCTGCCTGCTATGTATCTTGTCTGTGTGCTGTTTATACAGATAGTATAAACACGCGTTGTTCCTTTTCATCTTCTTAAGCTAAGGAAGAAGAGTATGACGTTCTTTTCCACAAAAATATCTTGATAATGACTGGATTGAAGCTAGTCATAATATTACACTGTGTATCATGTCATTTTGATGACGGGCGAGCGCCCGAAATCGGTTTGATGAACGCAAAATGAAGCAGCCGGTCGGTCTCGAAAGAAAATCTTTGATGTTACCCATCCAGAGATTCAACTACCATTCATTGCCCTTATTAAACAAAATTTGACATTTACTGGACTAATTACAGACTAGAGATGAAGTCTTGTCTAAAAAAGCGGCAAATTTCAAAAGTTACTCTCACTTCTTTATAATTTAATTTTTATTCAAAAGAAATAAAACCATTAAAAGCATACAAATAACAAGTGTAAAAATGAAAAAAAAAATCCACAGGAGGAATGCTTTATGCAAGTTAATTGTCTTTAAACCGGAACATCTGTTGATGTATAACCATGACGGCTGTATTTTCACTCTGCTACAGAAAAAACATAATTTATTATTGTGTATATAATAAAATATATTTATTACAAATATTTAGTTCCCTTATTACCCACCAGCCAGGTGATTTTTTTTTTCCCAAGGGTTCTATACCGCGACCATTTCTTGATCTACAGGTGATGTTTTAAATCGTCGTCTTATTTCCCCAAAACTTCCCAAAAATCATAATTAATTTAAATTTTCATCTTTAATTCAGTTGTGAATTATTTAGTTTCTAGAACTCGCTGAATTTTTGAAAGCAGAGGAAAAACCCGAAGTCATACCCGAAATCAAGCACCCACCAAAAATAAATTTTCGCAGAGTAGTTTCAAATAAAAGTGATAGGCTTAAATGTGCAGTTTACTATGTGAAGTTTAAGGAAAATCTTTGGAGCTAATTTCGAGCAAATCACGAACAAGTGAACAAAACACCAACAGAAAATTCCACTTATTCATGCAATAGGAAGATGCGCCCGGTTTAAGTTCGAAAGAAATATCGGAAAAGAATTGTAATCCTGTTCGATAGCCAGGCTGCCAATAAAGCAATGAGATCATCATATGTCATCAAAGCAAAAATGGTACTGGAATAGCTTAGCAAACTCAATTATTTGGGCTCAGGTATTGTTTTTTGGGTGTCAGGGCATGTTGGCTTGGAGGAAAAAGAGGTGGCCGACGCTCTGGCAGAGAAAAGCACTTATCCCCCTTGTGAACCATCGGTGGGCTAAGCGGCCAGTCTCTTGTCAGGGAAGAGCTCGGAAATGAGAAGGAAGTAAAGAGAACATAGCTCTGGAAAAACCTTCCCAAGACTGAAGCATGCCATAAGATTTGTCTGGGCGATTATGATCGGAAAAGATTTGATGCATGTATCAGTGGCTTCGCAAATTGAAGGGTTTTCTCACCAGAGGACCCAGAAAAAGCTGGGCCTAAAATACAATAGCATCTGCAGATTCTGTGGAGAGATGGAGGGGCACCTCCTAACATAACAACTCTCTTATCCACGAAAGATTTGGAAGCCTGGGTACCTACCAAGTGCTCTCATCCTGGCACCAGCAGGGGCGCAATAGACCTCTTTACGTCGCAGTATACTGTACTCCCAAAAACGTTTGACCGAAACCTATGAAAGAGATCTGACCTAAACGGATTTCAAGTTAAGCTTCCTTTGATTTTTCGTTCACATTCACGCACAGACATGGAAAGAGAGAGAGAGAGAGAGAGCGTGCATCGGCTAAAAATGTTTCCTTTGTACTAGATGGCCTCATAACATGTTTTCCGGGTGAAATCTGGTTCAAAAATTATCGTGCTAAAATCATATTTAATTTAAATTTAACAGGTTTAATTCTCTCCTAAATTATCTAGCTTCTCGAACTTTAAATAACAGTTTAAATGGAAACGTAAAGTCTCAGCTCTCTTATTGGACCTGAACCTTTCTGCGGTATTGGAAGTATCTCAGGAGAGCAGCTATCCAAGCACGATCGATCATGAGAATGGTGGGTTAAAACCCCCCGGCCAAAGGCAGGCGCAAAAGTTTATTAATAACAATTCACCCAGGCTTACTGCAGAATTACTCCAACAGGATGTCTGTGGGCCTCCTTACTGGCCACTGTACTTTATCGAGCACATGTATCGCATTGGCCTGACAACGATAGCCTCTGTATAGCTTTTGATAGGAAGAAGAAGATACAGCATTGCACGTGTGAGAGGCTTGTATGGCTGAGGTTTCGTCTCTTTGGAGAGGAGACACTGACGCCCTCAAGCTTTACCGAGAAGTCTTTCTCAGGACTCCTAAGTCTAATAAACAGACAGCGCTTGAGAGGTGGCTGCTCTGACTGACGATGGGCCTTCGAGGAACCCGCTGGAGTCTCTCTCCAATCTTTAAAGTCTAATTAAATAGATAGGACTATAGACTCATAGTGGTCGCTGTGGCGTAGTCTAGATAGCCAACCCCCCACAGAATATAATCTGAAGTCTCAGCTGCCGCCCATGAATTTTCCACAAATTTTCCCTGGAAAAATGCTTTAATTAAAAAGTGTCAGATCATTTCCTGTGTTATTAGTGTGCGAAATTTCAAGAAAATCTTGAAGCCGTTATAGAGAAAATTAGGAAAAACTGTGATTGGAGTAGAGAGGGACGTTCTTTAAAGTAGCCATTTCGTTAACTTAATTTGAACTAAAAACTGCGTCGGTTGCTATTGCGCTACCTACAACGAAATATCAAGTTTGAGTACCCTAGTATTTATTCATTTTTGAGATATTTTGTTCACACAAACATATTCACTGTTTCCAATTGAGAAAATTTGATGCAATCTTGATATTCCTTTTAAAGCAGTGAGAGAAAATAAAAGAAAAAGAAAGGAACTATTTAGTAATTTAATCTGCACTCGCAATTATTTGTGACCAGCTGTTTGGTTATCGTCCTTGGCGAATGGTAGTGTTATAAAAATAGTTGGAGGAGAAAGTTACTACAACCAATTCTGGGATAGTGCTACTACTCGATTGAATCACAGATAGTTCTCTCCCCACTCCACCGCACTATAAACACTTGCTTATATTACCTTCGTTAAAATTCATCCTCTGATAGAAACATATGTGGCACCAACTCTCAGCCTAAAATTTATTTTGTAAATCAACAATTGCTCTTCAATTTCCACTACATAAAGTCATTACTTTTCTAAAATTATTGTCCCATCTAGCTGACGTAACAGTTTCTTTCCAACGCTCCCTTTCCACTTCCGTCTTCCTTTTCTCGGCCTCATAATTCCAAAACCCATAAGCCTAAAATCGTGCTTAAGCAATCTTCCCAGTCTTTGGCTTTCTACTTCCCATGTGACACTGATGTTTACTTTCTCTTACTCCTGGTAAGAGCATGCCAAATTTTCGAAATGAGTATTCATCGGAAATGCTTGCGATCCCCTGAATCCGATAAACAATGTTTTGAACGAATGTTCTGTATTTATCATTGAAATATCTGAAAAACCGGAAGTGTGACTTTACTGAACGGTTTTTTCTCCAAATTTTATGCAATTTTCTCAAAAACTGTTCCAACGATTTTCTGTAAACTTCGTATACTAACTACATGCATATAACTATAACTTTTATTTGAGTCATTTACCCGAAAAAATGTATTTTTGGGGTGGTTCTGGGGGAACAATAAAGTTAAACTTCCCTATAAAGAATTACTTCAATTCATGGTATGAATCCATCACTTATATAATATTAATCTATATTAGAAGCATTGATGGAATTTCAAATTTGAAGAAAATCGGATTACCGGAAGTGAGATTCGACAGAATAGGTTTTTGAGTTTTTTCGAATTTTCTAGAAAACGATTGAAACAATTTTCATTTAAACTCTTTTATAGACTAATTTTTTAATTTAAACTGTTATATGGGTCATTAATATACCATTTTAGAAAATAGCAAGAATTAACAAAACCCATTCAATAAAGTGAAACCTTCAGTTGATCGATTTTGATCAAACCCTTATTGCTCAGTCCCCCGGTAGAACTTAAACGAAATATTAAGTTTGAACTTTCTGCGCGTTTCCGATTTTGAGTTATGATGACAAAACAAACGCGCACAGACCAATTTCTAAACACAAAATCTAAACTTTCGGACTTATGGAGTCTCAAAATGTGTATTTCCGGGGAAATCTAGATATCGCAAATTTTGATACGATCGCAATATTTCTTGCAATCAGCAATAAGAGATAATAAAAAGTTTATAAAAAGCCGAGTCAAAAGAAATTAAAAGACTAGTACAGACATGCTGCAGATGACACAGTTTCATTACTAAACTACTGTCGTTACTGACTATAGTTAGTCTGGCCACGGAAGGAAATTTAAGTTATTCTAACGGATAAACTCTTCCAGACCGCTACATAGAATAATGCCATCCTTTATAGTCTGCCACTTACAACAGCTAGGCAATGTCCATGTAACTGAGGGAAAAAAAGAACTTTTTCACAGATTATGTTAATTAGCTGGTCTTTCTTCAGCTCATTTTTTACCCATACTGCTACAAGTGGTAGAGTCAAATTTTCCAAAGTGAGCAGTTCATTGGAAATGTAGACAGCTTTTAGGGGAGTTTAAATTCATTTAAGGGGGGTTTCGAGGTAGGGGGAGGTTATGGTTTCCTCAAAAAATTGTTTTGTATGAGGTTTATATTCCCCCATTGACATAACATTTGGAGACAGCAGATCATGTAACAAGAGAATGAGAAGTTTGAAGAAAATATGTCATTTATAATTAATGTAAGAGAAAGTCGTGTGACTGTTTCTCGCCAGATTTTTTTAAATTGTGGAGGGGAGGGTTGTGAAGATTGAGCTTACTTATACCGATTCAATATTCAATATTGATACGGTTCCATCAACATGATTAATTAAACAAATAGTAAAAATTCTGTGTAAAAGTAAATTTGTCGATTGGAAGTTTACAATCGATTATTATCAGAAATTCATGAGATGTTTTACACTCAGTTTTTATTTACGTAGATAACCGCTTGGACAGTAATTATTATACATAATAAGTGATTTGGGTTGTTTGATTGATTCATTACACACACATTAGAAAGACTGACTAGACAGTTGGGTTGATGAAAACCAACGTGTTTATACGATTGACAAATTAAATATTGAACGTATGAATTGTCAATACTTTCAGAGAGTTGAGAACCAAACGTCACGCGACATTTCCCAAGGTCTGACAATCCGTGCGGTTGTCTATAAATCTCTCTTTCTTCTCAACTATTAATTTCAGTTGTTTTCTCTAGGAAAATGGTTTCGCCTTGTTCGCCATTTTCAGCCAACCCATAGCTATAATACGATTTGGTTTTTATTGAAAATGTATTCATTGATACCAATAATTTTCCTCTGGATGCCTTCACAAATTGATACCAATAATTTTCCTCTGGATGCCTTCACAAATTGATACCAATAATTTTCCTCTGGATGCCTTCACAAATCTACTGACATAGAATATTCAATAATTGCAAATTTTCTATAAATTTCAAATTTTGCACATATGTCCTAATTATACAAGTATAGACCGTGTGTGGGGGGGAGGGGGAATACCAACCTAGCACCAGAGGCAAGTAGAGAGTGATTACATTGTAGATATGCCAATAAATATTGAACAAATACATTTATATTTTAACGTCTCACATTCCTCACACATATGTAAAAACAATTTTTTTCAGACTAATGTAACAAAAGAGTCGGGTTTATATCTGAGCAGTTAGTATTACAAGTGTAAAGGAAACCGTTATAGTTATTTCCGAAAACATTCCAAAAAACTCAAAAACCTATTCTGCAAAATTGCACTAGCGGATTTTCTTCAAAGTGGAATTCTAGCAATGTTTCTAATCTACAGAGATAGCACAACCATACATTATACTGAAGAGGTACTTTAGAGGAAAGTTTAACAACGCTACTCTTGCCCCCCAGAACCCGCCGAAAAAAATCAATTTTCCCGGGAAAAAGTTTCAAATAAAAGTGATAGATAATTTATGTATGCGAAAAAGTGTACGAAAAACTGAAAAAAAAAATCAGTAAAGTTGTACTTCCGGTTGATGAATATTGCTCGAAACCTTCGTATCAGATGCGGGAGTAATATCTAAACGGAATACCAAGTATGACCTTCCTGCGATTTCTCGTTTTTGAGATATTTTTGTTCACACACACACATGCAGACATTCGCCAAAACCAATAGGGGATCTCAAAACATTTATTTCCGATGAAAACTCCATTTCGATAATTTGACACGGTTGCAGTACTTTTTTCAGCACTTTTTCCCACCTTACTAATAGTAAATTAATCAATTGCAATTAAATTTGAAACAATATCTGATGCGAAAGTTTTTTGTTCGCGATTGCGCAAAAACGAAGAAGTGGTGGAATGGTGAATGAAACGGTCATCAAAAGATAACCGTGAACTTCATTTTACAACTTTGAATATTCTTTAACGACATTATTTAGCGATTTATATTTTTAATCGATCAACCCAAAGGTCGATTCAGTTACTCGCTAGTTTGTGACTTATTCACTAAACCTTTCGTCAACAACAACAAATGAAAACTTATCGATTTTAACACTTTCGGGGAAAGCCGGCTGTCTGTATAGAACACAGCTACTATCATTGTACAAACATACAATAAAGAAACATTGATAATGTACAAATAAATCTAGCTTGGTAGTATATATAGAAAGGGAGGGATATATATATATATAGAGAGAGAGAGAGTGAGAATGACAGGGACAGTGACAGAGTGGATAACTATTACCCATCAAATAAACATAAGAGTCTAATAAATAATTACGTACAAATATAAAAGTGTTTTATCTAATTATCGGATTTGATAAAAGAAATCAGAAATAAGTAGTTGAAAATATGTTGCAATATTCGAAATTCTATTGCAATCTCTTAATATGTAAGAGGATGTATAACGATCGGCTCAATTTTCGATAATGACTTTACACCGGAAATATTCATGGTTTTTAGAATGTGCTGTGAGCGATGTGGCGTGTGTGTGTGTGTATGTGTATGTAAACGAAAATCGCAGAATGTTCAAACCTGAGATTCCAGTTAGGTTCCTTATGGCTATCACCATGGGACTCGACAAGAAGTTATCTGTCAAAATTCCTCAACCACTATTTTACTGAATGGATTTTCCAGTTTTGTTTGCTGTCATTTTCTCGAAAATGGTTCCAAAGATTTTCATACTGGGTACACTAACTACACATATAAAGAGCAAAACCTTTTTTTAAACATTTCTTCGGGAAATCCATTTAAGGGGGGGGCTTTGTGGGGAAAAAGGTGAGTTGATGTTTTTCCACTAAAGTTCTATTTTAATCGAATATACGATTCCTTCAATTAAATAATATTAATCAGAATTAAGTATGTTGTCAAAATTGCGAGATGGAATAAAATAGGTTAACCGGAAGTGCGTTTTTATTGAACAGTTTTTTTTTTTTTCAATTTTCTCCATAAAAACATCGATGGATTGATTAGATTAAGTTTGTGGTATACGAACTTTTTATTTTATTTTATTTAAATTTAAGGCGCGCAAACATTTATGGCGCTCGGAACCTTCTCAGTGAGCTGTAGACGCTCCTAGGAAGAAAAAAATGTAAGGGTAGCACAGCTGGACTCGAACCCGGGACCTCCGCGTGGGAGTCCAAGTCCATACAAGAAGGGGCTATTTGAAATGTAAAAGTTCCACCTACAGTTATCAGTAACTTTTTTAAACTAAATATACTAAACAGTTGGCACCAGGATTCCTACTCCTCAAATAAAGGCTTATTCTTTAAATCTATCAATCCCAGAGTTATTACAAAACCTTTTTATTTGGACCGTTCATCAAAAAAAAAAAATAAATAAATAAAAGGACCCGGATGTGTACAAGTGTCCCTATTTCGTCATATGGCTTAGCCATCAGCGAACTCAAGTGTGTCTAAAGACAAACATTAAAACCCAAAAAATATATTCGTATAATGTGTCGTCTAAAAAGCATCCATGGAATCTGTTTACAATATTTGCATGAAATAGGTAAGAAAGGATCACCACATGTGAGATGGTCGAATCACCAGAACATTTCTTCATGGAATGCAAGAAATACATCAGCAACAGAAATACAATGTTTAACAAAATATATCCACTTATACCGAATCCAAAATATATCCACTTATACCGAATCCATTCAATTATAAACAATCATTAAATTCCAGCTCTTCGGTGATATATGAAACCATGGTGGACTAACTCAAAGAGATAGGCCACAAAGTTTAACAAAATCTTAAAATTTTAGTGTTAGCTGTAGCTTCTAGTTCATGCCATTAAATAAATAAATAAATAAAATTATTGCATTAAGAATGCTTGTGAGTGTTTCTATGATTTTTGTGAATATTACAAGTAAGGTAGATACCAAAGCAATGAGAGGCAAGGGAGATTATAACAATATTATAACCTTCTGACTGTAATATAGTTGGCAGGAAGGTATAAACATAAAATTCCAATTAATTAATTGCGAACTTATCACAATTACGTGTGATAATTTTTTCTTATAAATAAATTTTATTTGTAGTTATCACAAACCAGTAATATATAGTTTATTTATTTGTAATAATCTTAAAAAAACATAAATTTCATCAATCCAAAATTATTGTTAGAACAGTGTCAACACTAGTGGCATGATTGATTGATTACTGCTGATAAAATTAATTATTTCTAAAAGGTCATTTAAAAAAATAAATAAATTATGAGGAAAAATGGAATTCTTTAAAAATTATAGTTCTACTATCTAATTTAATATTGAAATATATTAGAAGCACTGCTAGAATTGTAAATTTGAACCAAATCGGTTTAACCGCAATTGTCGCTTTACAGAATAGGTTTTGGAGGAGGGGGGAGAATTTTCCCGAAAATAGCTAACGACGCTGAAGAAGCTAATTGCAACATGGGCGAAACGTCGGTTTTTAGCAAACCACTGACGCGGTCTCAACTCGGAAACTCAAGTGTTTTCATGAAAATGGCCGCGGAAACATAAAAGATCATATAATGATTTTCATTAAACTTGGAATCTCTAAACCATGGATACGAACCCATATATTTTATTTGAAACATTATTCTGGGAAAACTGTTTTTTACGTGTTTTCTGGGGAATCTGTCAGTTATTTTAAAATCGAAACAGTTGCTACAGGCTTTATTAGTTTGAGACCGTGAGCACTACCATACTAGTAACATTCTCTTTCATTACATTTTTGTAATGTTTAGTGGTGTTCAACATATATTTTGAGGGACCATGACTTTCCCGCCCCACAGAGCCTCTCTAAAATCAATTTTCCCGGAAGGCAAATTTTCAAACAACTGGGATAGATCTCTGTATAATATGTTTAGTATACCAAGTTTAATAAAAGCCGTTGGGTGGAGAAAATCGCAAAAAACTGAAAAAACTATTTAGATAAATGGTACTTCCGGTTGCCCGACTTTGAAAGAAGCTTATTTGAGGGTTCTCCAGTCAACTTTTAAAAGTAAATATCAAAAAATTTAAACTTTCGATGATTTTCTATTTTTGAGTTATGCTGACTATACACACACACACATACACACACACACGGAGCGAGTGAGGAGGGGAAACAGACACACAGACCAGTTTTTAAAAACCACTTTATTCTAGACTCAGGCCATGTATTTTACATGTGTAAACACAATATCGAAAATTTGACACGATCCCAATAACTCACTTAGAGAAAGAAATAAGTGAATAATTTAAGTCAATATAATAAAAATTACAATTAAAATAACAAAAACAAAAGAAAGATGGTTAAAATAAGAGACTATGAGAGAAAGTAGAAGATTGTAAGATAGAATGAGAGATAGAACGAGAAAGAACGGTATAAATCATAATTAATGTGAAATTGCCAAAAGAGGGTTTCATGTTGATGCAATATTAATTGGTAGCATGTTATTTAGTTGAAGTATTTATAATACAGACAGATACACACACACACACACCACACAAAAACACTCTCCAACTCTACCGATTATATCAGCTGTGCCTGTGTGCGCGTGCACACTCACACATAGTACGGGCGCGCGCTCCAGTGTACAGTGTTGGCAGTAATAATAACAGCCAAGTTAAAGCCCCGCTAAAAACGGTAACACCGCACTCCCCAGTATACTATAAAACCTGAATACTAAAGTTTAGTCTCTTCTCTTTCTCTCTTAGTTACTTACTCTCTTCTTGTTCTCTTTCTCTTTCCATTTAAATGTACAGGAGAAGTACGAGATACACACAATTGTATATCGTTGAAGTTATGTCTCGCTTTATCCCCCACCACAACTACTTTTTAACTTCTTACTAAATACCGATACGTCCGTCAATATACCTCATACAATTGCATAAAATAATACTATCGAATAAATTTTCTTCTAATTTTTTTTTTACATTCTCTTACTCCTATTAAGAGGGGAAGTATTGCGATCGTGCCAGATTTTCCAAATTAAGTTTTCATCGGAAATTACATATTTTGAGGTCAACCTGAGTACGGAGAAAGTGTTTTGAGCGAATGCTCTGTATGTGTGTACGTGTGTGTGTGTGTGTGTATGTGTGAACAAAATATCACAAACACAAAAAATCACAAGAAGCTCAAACTTTGTATTCCCTTCACTTACTACTACTCGCATACTAACGAGAAGGTTTGTTGAATGCGTTGGTGATGCCAAAAGAGGTGAGAATCAAAAAAAACTGTAGCTTTCTGCTGTCCTTAAAACCTGTTTTTTCCAAAAAGCTGTTGGCATAGTTAACAAAAATATAATTAGTTTAAATTGAAAATGGAAATAGAAACTGTACCTGTTGATCTGACTGGCCGTTTTGTTAGTTCGTCTTTGTTGCGAATTCGTGGCTATTAGATTAAAATTTAATCTAATCAATAATATTTAATGTTTTTATTTTTAGCTTAGTTTTACCGATTTTCTGTTTGGAAATTGATCTCTATAATCACAGTTGATTAAAAAAAAATATTCGTAGCGAGATTTCCTTCGAATGAAAGTTAAATAACGAAAACGAAACAAGAACAAAAGAAAACTCTAGACAGTTACGGTTTCTTTCTATTGAATGTTTTATTAGTTCTAGTTCATAATCAAATTAAAATTTATTGTTTTTTTATATTACTGTTCAAAAAATTTCTTTAATTTTTTGACAAATTTTGTCTAATGTTTGTACGAAGTAAAAAAAAAAAAGAAATAAAGTCTCTAATTTCGCACAACAGCAATAAGAGACAAAACATACACACGCACACGCACGCACGCTCCACCAGATTACTGTTACACCATCTGACATAGGTTAGAACTGAGAGAACGTGCGCGCACGGAGCTGGCCAGCGGGACGGTAGAAAAATTCGTCGTGTGTTTAGTGTAGCCGGTGGTGGGACGGGACGGCGGAGCAGTTTGATCAGCGGTGGAGGTGGGGGGGAGCTCGGCAATTATATAGCGTGACGTCAGCCCACACTCCCTCGCCTTACTCTGCCCATACTAGCGCGGACGACTCTTCTCAACTTGTTATTACACACCGTCGGTTCTCTTTATTAAAGGAATTTGTTCGCTCTTGTTCGTTACGTGTTCTCTCGATCCTTACTGTCTTACTTCCTTTAGTAAGAAGAAGTATTACGATCGTGCCAGATTTTGCAAAATTGAGATATAAAAAATAAAATAAAAATTTTTCAGAAGTAGATGTTTTGAGATCCGCCTCGAAACGAAAAAATTGTTTTTATCGCATCAAACCGCAGGTGGATTTTTGTCGTGAACAAAATATCTTAAAAAACGAAAAAACTTATTCACCACCGCATCTAACGTGTAGGCAAAATCCATCAACCGGAAATGCGACTTTACTGAACGATTTTTTTTGTCTTCCAGGTTTTCACGATTTCCTAGAAAATGGCTGCAACGATTTTCTTTAAACATCGTATACTATTTACATATGTACATATAACACCACCTACCACTTTCAATTCAAATATTTTCTCGGAAAATTAATTGTGGGGGGGGAGGAATGGGAGAACATTAGTGGTTCCCAACCACCAATCGCTATGTGAGGGACTGATTAGTTGTACGCAAAAATTACCATTGTCATACAAGATGAATAACTGTTATTTTAAAGTTGATGAATAATGATGAAAGATGTAACTGATGAATAATGATTGTACTTTCATTAAAAGTTATTCAGATAGTTTTACGGAATTTGTGGTTAGATTTGAAATTTTATTTGGGCTGGTTCAATATTGTTGGTACGCTCTTCTTTACTGGAATGTATCATCGCTACCTACCTGGCTGGGTCCATACTTTAACCACCCCACCACTTCTATATTTATATTAGGACAAACGAGTAAAGCTTGAAGTAAAAAAAAAAAAATACTTCCCCTTACTAGGAGTAAGAGAAAGTAAAAATCTGGTGTGAAACACTCACACGACTTTCTCTAACTCCTGTTCTCAAAATTATAATTGATAAAGGTCATAGTTTGTGTACCAAATATAACGAAATTCGTCGAAAACTGAAAAAAAGTGTTCAGTAAAAGCGCATTTCCGGCTTACTAATTTTCTTAAAACTTGGAATTTAGGCCATCTATTTATTTCTAGTCAATTTTCTTTGGATGATAGAATTCTATAATCAACTACGGATAGCATTTTTGAGAATAACATAACCCCACCCCTCCCCTAAATGTGGTCTTAAATGAATTTTCCCAGAGAAATATTTTAAATAAAAGTTGTAGATCTTTGTATGTTGAGTTTGCATACGAAGTTTCAAGAAAATCGTCGGAGCCATTTTTGAGAAAATCGCGAAAAAGTGAAAAAATTATTTAGTCAAGTGCTAAAGTAAACGCACTTCCAATTTCCGGTCATCCAATTTTTTTCAAACTCGGAATTTCAACAACATATTCAATTCTAATTAATATTATTTAGATGACAGAATTGTTTAATAAACTGAAATAGCACTTCAGATGAAAACGTAACCCCACCCCTCTCCCATAACTGCCCTTAAATGAATTTTCCCAGAGAAATGTTTCAAATAAAAGTTGTAGCTCTTTGTATGTACAGTTGATATGCAAAAAAGTAAAAAAACAAAGGAGTTTTGACAGAGAATGTTAAGTTTCAACTTTCTACGGTTTTTCGTTTTTGAGCCATGCTGTTCACACACACACACACACATATACATACACACACACACCCACACACACACACCATTTGCTAAAAACCAATTTGGTGGATTCAGGGGACCTCAAAACGTATATTTCCGGTGAAAACTCGATATTGAAAATTTGACACGATTACAAGGGAGTAAGAGAAATTAAAAAATGGTCATTTATTTATAATTGGATTTTGTAGCGCATTTAATTTGTCCTCAATAATGAATACATAAAAAGGTAATGTAATCTTACTTGATTGGCCAAAAAGAAGGCAGTAGGATTTTTTTATTTATTTGTGCGTTTACATAGCAGTGCACAGACACTCAGACATGCGCCACTACTCTATGACCTAGTTTAGTCCCAAGGACTTTACGAATGGCACAGTTTGTTGTATAGATGGCGTAAAACAAGAGTCATTTGCAATATGATATTTTTATTTTCTCTTTTTTTTTTTGACAATTTTATTATTATTGTTGTTTTTCTCAACACAAAATAATAACAATAATTTGTGACTTTGAATTTTTAACATGAAAATATGTGTTAAAAAATTCGAACTAAAATTTTTAGTAAATAGATTCTGTTTTTACTTTTTTATTATAGATATCTACGTTCTGTTTATTTATTAACATCGATGGAAACTTCTTGTTTACTAAAGTATTTATTTACTGTTTTCCGCAGAAATATTTGCTGACTCAGATTTAATCAGAAAAATTAGCCACTACATTTGCTTTTTGCGCGTCTTTATTCAACGATTTTCATCTTTTGAAACGTGAAAAAAAATCTGTTTGGGGAATCTTATACGACTTACTCTTAGGGCAATTCAAACTGACACTTACTTTTATTAGTGTTGATATTTGTTATTTCTCATCCAAACATTAACAGGTTGTGGACCTAGATCACAAAAGCAGGTTAACACATCTAATATCTAGTAAAAGCCAAATTATAATAATCTATAATAAAAGGGTAAATTCAAACCAGGCACAAAATTAGTCTATAATTACATTACTAATACAAATCTGGTGTGACATTTCTCATGACTTTCTCTTACTGCGAAATGGCAAATTTTCTTCTTACTTGCAATTGTTAGTGTTCCAAACCGGCGGCATTTTCATGGAGGAAATCAGGAAAAAAGTGAAAAAACTATTCAGTAAAATCACACTTCCGCTCAACCGATTTTCTTCAAAGTGGGAATTTTGCAACTTACACAATTTATTAATTTGACAGAATTGTACAGCATATTGTTGAACTAAAATAGCACATTAGAAATCTTTGATGACTTTACCCAGAGAAATGTTTCAAATGAAAGTTGTAGCTCTTTGTATGTGCAATTGATATCCGAAGTTTAAAGAAACTCAATGGATAAAATCGTTTTCGAGAAAATCACAAAAAAATGAAAAAAAAAACCATTGAGGAAAGTGGATGAATTTGCCCGAAATTGTCGTGTCTGATGCGGTGTTAGTACCTAAACGGAATACCAAGTTGGATCTTCCTGCAACTTTTCGTTTTTGGGATATTCTGTTCACATACAGACACGATGATTTCTATAAGTCAATTTCGAAAATCTGGCACTGTCGCCATAGTACTCTGGTACTGTTGTTAGTAACAGAAAGTAAACATTATTTTTCCAACAGATCTTTTATTTTCTCTCCCTACTTTTAAGAGGAAGTAATGCGAACTTGTCATATCTTTGATATCAAGTGTTCACCGGTAATACATGTTTCGAAGACCCTTGAATCCCAAAAAAATATTTTGTCTTCTTTAGAAATTGGTGCGTACCTGTGTGTGTGTGTGTGTGTGTGTGTGTGTGTGCGTGTGTGTGTGTGTGTGTGTGTGTGTGTGTGTATGTATGTGAGCAATTAAAAAACAATAAAATCGCAAAAATTTCCAACTTGATATTTCATTTAAGTTCTACCAGAGGACCACAAACAACTTTGATTGAAAGGCTTCACACCAGACTGTTTTTACTTTCTCTCACTCCTAGTAAGAAGAAGTATTGTGATCGTGTCAAATTTTCGATATTGAGTTGTCACCGGAATTCCGTTTTGGGGTCCCCTGAGTCCAAAAAGTGGTTTTTAGCAAATGGTCTGTGTGTGTGTTGATGTTGTTTGTGTTATGTATTGAACAGCATAGCTCAAAAACGAAAAATCGTAGAAAATTCAAACTTGCTATTCCGTTTAGTTACACATGGGATCTGACAGTGGGTCATCTGTCAAATTCCTCAACCGGAAGTACCACTTTACTAGTTGTTTTTTTTACGTTTTTGCGATTTTCTCAAAAATGGCTCCAACGATCTTCTTCAAAGTTGAGACATCAACTACACATACAAACAGCTACAACTTTTATTTGAAACATTACTCCGGAAAAATTCATTTAAGGGCACTTCTGAGGGGAGGTGGGGTTAGGTTTTCATCTTAACTGCTATTTTAGTTTATTAGACAATTCTCTCATCTAAATAATGTTCATTAGAATTGCATGTGTTGTTGAAATTCCGAATTTGAAAAATCGGATAACCGGAAGTGCGTTTGTTTTAACACTTTACTAAATGATTTTTTTCAGTTTTTCGCGATTTTCTTGAAACTTCATATACAAACCAAACATGCAATGATCTACATTTTTTATTTAAAACATTTCTCTGGGAAAATTCTTTTAAGGGCACTTTTAGGGAAAGGGTGGGGTTACAGCTTCTTCTAAAGTGGTATCATAGTTGATTATACAATTCTATCATCCAAAGAAAATTTACGAAATAAATAGATGGCCTAAATTCCAAGTTTTAAGAAAATTAGTAAGCCGGGAATGCGCTTTTACTGAACACTTTTTTTCAGTTTTCGACAAATTTCGTTATATTTTGTACACAAACTGTGACCTTTGTCAATTATAATTTTGAGAACAGGAGTAAGAGAAAGTTGTGTGAGTGTTTCACACCAGATTTTTTTTTTTAAATGAAGTTATCAACGGAAATACTGTTTTGTGGTTTCCTAATTAAGAATACAATGTTTTTATCGAATTTGTGTGCGAGAGTAAGCATTGCATTAGTTTCTTTTTTCCTGTTTTTGTATTCAGAATTGTCTTAAAGAATTTTCTAGCGGTTTTCTTTTAACTTTATCAGTAACTGCAGCGTTATTTCTTTATTTTGCAAGTTTTTTTTTGGTAGAAAATTTATTTTTGTGCAGTTGAGGGAGTTTGACATACCTCGCCAGAATATTCATTTCTTTATTTTGAACAATTCCATCATTTCTACCTATCCAGAAACAATCCTCTATTTCTATGCAAACGATCCCAACTCAGATTCTGTCCAGGTATTCTGAATCCTCCAGACCCACAAAGTAACTTAAAAGGGAATTTTCTTAAGAACAAATAGCATAAAAATAACTTTAAAATTTAAAGAAGAAAACAATCCCAAAACAATAAACAAAATCGACAAAAAAGAAAAATATGAGACAAATAAAAAAACAGCTGTTTCTGAGCAACAGCTGATATGTTTTATAATGTTACAAAGTTAACAACATACGAATACATACAAACACACACAGAAATGAAATAAGCCTTTCCAAAACATCTGTTTAGATTCTCAGACGCGAACATTAAACCCTGCCAATCTGCCTTCAATGTATTATATATGTAATATGTTTACGTGTGTGTGTGTGTGTGTGTGTGTGTGTGTGTGTGTGCAGTATGTATTGAATAAGGTGTATTATATAGTGGTAGAAGTAGGTAGGATTTGTACTGGACGACGTTCTAGTATTATGTGGTATGTGTGTGTGTGTGTGTGTGTGTGTGTATGTGTGTGCAGTATACAGACAAGCACACACACCACCCAAAACATACATATGGTACTTACTGTACCGCATGTATATGTTTACAAAGAGTGTGCGCTAGCATGTCGACCGTGGTAGCGCGTGCGCACATCATATCTATCAAGTGTGTGTGTGTGTGTGTGTGTGTGTGTTTACACATTTTACCAATCGTTTCATCTTATAGCAGACTAAACTAAGCAGAAAGAAAAGTAACTATATAGTTACTGAAGTATAATTGTACATACGCTCCATTCTACAAGAAATACGTGCGCCTTTTGTACGTACGTATATGATTCCACCTCGTGGGCCTATATGTGTTACAACTAATATTTTCAAGAAAACACTGTAGATGTTTAAAAATTATTTATTAGACTTGATTAAGATAGTGTTTACTTAATTACTTGTTTTACTGCTGGCACTGACCGGTGTAAGGATTTTCAAAGCTGACTGTAAATTGACCGGAAGAGGATATTTTAATTCATAAAACCTCTTTAAACTCGCAAAGTTTACTAAACATTTAGTTCCGCTTCAACGCATTACAAAGATGGTGGGATTTTTTACTAGTTTATCTAAATGTGATTTTATGTAGCAGCGCTTTCTGCTCAACTTTTTTAGTAAAGTTTATAACGACAGTTTAAATTTAAGTTTAACTTAAAAAGGTTAACTCACAGCTCGCCCAGAATCTTTTAAAATCAATTTTTTTCCCAAAGAATTGTTTCATATAAATGTTATATGTTTATAAAATGTGTAATAAGGTTCAAGTTTAAAGGAAATTTACGGAAGTTTGAAAATTTACAGATTTTAATCATCTTTGTAATAGATCACTGTAACACGTCTCCACCAGTAGCTCTCAGAGGGGGCAGTGTACGTAGCATATGTGGAAGGAGAAGTTAAAGAGAGTATGGGCTAGTCCAGCCGCCCGCTTCAAAAGAGTGCCTGACCATGCACTCTCATTGAAACGCCATTTGAACAACCATCAACACTCAACGCCTCGTTCACACACCGTCACTCTGCCAGTTAGTCAGTCACTCTCTCTTCTCATGCTACCATACTCTATCACTCTAATTTATACAATGTAAAGTCTTTGCAGTGCTTAATATTCTCATTCAATATAAACAGCGTTCAGTAAATTTAACTTATCTCAACTTAATTTTTCTCCTGTCCAACTCTCCCTCCTACAAGCACTACATCTTTAGTATATTTTATTTCTATTAGAATGAATTATTGTTGATGTCCAAATCAGCAGAAATTCACATGAAAACGCTGTAAAAGAAAAATTATTTAAATAAAGATTCTGAGACTAAAATTTTCAAATACTTGGAAAATGTTTAATTATAACAGCTGTTAACAATTATAAGTAGTTATGTATTAAATCACACAGACAGTTTAGATTTATATGAAGAAATTAATTACTGTGGAAGAGCGTGCCTTTATTAAGAGTGAATGCCCAGTGGCTAAGTGGTCAGTTAAGTGTATGGCAATCTCTGCAGCCAGCCCTTATACGAGTATACACAAGGAGGAAGTATTAAGAAACCGGAAGTAATCTCCTTCCCCCCTGTTTACAGTCAGGTAACCATCATTTTACTCTTTCGCACTCCTTTAATTTCCCTTTGCCATCTAACTAGAATTAAGTAAATATATAATATATTTGTATATTTATTTACTTTCTCTAACTCCTAGTAAGAGACACTGTTGCGATCGTGTCAAATATGGGAAAATGAGTTTTCACAGGAAATACATGTTTTGAGGTTTCCTGAGTGAGGGAAAAAAGTTTTTAGCGAATGGTTTGTGTGTGTGTGTGAGTGTGTGTGGGAGTGTGTGTGTGTGGGTCTTTGAACAAAATATCTGAAAAACAAAAAATCGTAGGAAGCTCGCACTTGGGCATTTCGTGTAGGTACCATCAACACATCATGCAAGAAGATTTCAGTCAAATTCCATTAACCGGAAGTGAGACATTACTGAATGTATTTCTTTAATCAGATTTTCTCAATTTGCTAGAAAACGCCTCCAACGATTTCTTTAGGGTATGTCCACACTGGTCATTCAAGAGAGGCATGCATCGTAGCGCATGGTGTGATAAACGTGAGGCGTTATTGCATACCTCACGGAAGTTGAATGGGCCTTTATTTTTATGACGCAACCACAGCGCACGTGAATCCAACTACTTGGATTTTCGTTCAACATTCTATGCGTCTTGTTGATCCCGCTACGTGTTGTGTGATATTTTTATAGGTTATATATTATATAATTAATTTTAAATATTATTTAATTATTATTTTAATAATAATTTTAATATTAATTGATATTATTCAACTATTATTAATTATTAATATCTCCTACAGCAGATTTCTGATTATGCCTGTAATCAAGAGACACTTGATTTTATAGAAGATTATCATCTTCAAACAGTTTTGTGGGATGTAAATTCAGAATTATATGTCAACAAAAGTGCGAGAAGTGATGCTTGTTCCGTGGTTTTGTTTTAGAGGTCTCATACCCTAATCACTGGAAGTAACTCCTCTCTATGTGCCTTAAATAAGTTTACCAGTGCTTTCATCCTCGTGATCAAAACTTCCAGGAGGTGAATACTGTCTTGCTGCATCCAGGAGAAAATTATGAAGCAGAAGAAAGTTAACACTATATTAACCACAGTCCCAATAACTGTAACTTCTAAAGGCTTACGAAAAATTCTGAACGCTGGCGCCATCTAACCAAAAGCGTTTTCAACGATTCTCCTTGCTCTCGCTAGCCTGTAATTAAATTCCCTTTTTGGCGAGCCCTTATTAAGTTAGTTGCAAATGGTTTCATAAGATGAGGGATCGCTGTTTTTTTCTTATTCGTGCACTTTTCAAAAACAAGTAACCTGCACAAATAGCTAATGCCGCTTCTGAATCCATCGATAAAATGTACACTGAACGATGAAGTGTGGACAACAAATTGAATGCCTCAAGAGGCATGCGCAACGCATATTGAAATGGAAAGAGGAAGCGCAAGTTGAAAGGGAAGAGGATGAGGAAAGCGCACATGTGTGGACATACTCTTAAATTTCGTAAACTCTATAGATATAAATTCCTATCACTTTTATTTGAAGCATTTTTACACGCGAAAATTTTTTTTAAGGGGAGTTCAGGGGGAAGAGCAATTCAGCTCACCACTAATGTACAACTTTAGTACAATGTACATAATATTATTGTACATTACTAATGTAATTGTAATAGTACAATGTATATAATATTTGAGATTTTTTAGAAGCAATGCTGGAATTCTAAATTTGAAGAAAATCTGATTACGGGAAACTGATTTTACGGAATAGGCTTCTGATTTTTGTTGTTGATGTTTCTCGAAAAAAGCTAGGTTTTTCTTTAAAGTTGGCATGCTGACTGCGCAGATATAATCCTACCACTTTTAATTGGCATGCCGACTGCGCAGATATAATCCTATCACTTTTAATTGGCATGCCGACTGCGCAGATATAATCCTATCACTTTTAATTGGCATGCTGACTGCGCAGATATAATCCTATCACTTTTAATTGGCATGCCGACTACGCAGATATAATCCTATCACTTTTAATTGGCATGCCGACTGCGCAGATATAATCCTATCACTTGATTTGAATTTTTTTATGGAAAAATTGATTTTAGGAAGTCCTAAGGAATGTGGGGGTGCATTCCGAATGTTAGTTGGTTGGTTTTAGAAATTGTCAATATTGTTTACATAATTGTATGCTTGCAACAGCTATCTGTTGCATACAGTTACTTGGGGAGTAGCGACCCATGGGTCATCTCAGATAAGTACTCCATGCACTCTTCATCAGAACAGTACACAACACTTAAACTACATACACTCTACACGTTACAGCAAGGACAAACGCAATACACAATCTAGGGTCTCCGTCCGTAGTTAATTGGCGAAAGCCAAGGAAGAAGGAAGGGATTAGCTCAATGGTAGCGCACAGAACAGCAACGCGGAGGTTCTGGGTTCGAATCCAGCATGCTGCCCTTAGATTTTCTCTTCCTAGGAGCCTCTACAACTCACTGTCCGGTGATGGGCAGTGTTGTCTGAATCTAGAGAACGCTGCTTGGAGGCAGGCTGGGCATTGGAGAAGGCTCTGGGGGCACAATAGATCTTTCATGTCGCAGTGCAGTAATCCACTACAACAATCTACATAATTGTATTAACAGCTGTATTCATGTGATTGTTTCACACCAGATTTTCAGTTAAGGAAAATATCAAAAAACTAATCTGCATCTAGTTTTCCAGTGATTGTTTCATATGAAATAAAACTGTACAATATGTAACTTAGCTATAAAACAATAAATAATATAGACAAAATAAATATAAACATGTTACAAATAGTAAAGAATCAGCTGTTTCATGATCGAAACGATTGTCATTTCTTCAACTAATCTTCATATAGTTTATGATTAATTATTCTTTTCCTAATTATATAATAAATAAAAATTGGAATGAAATATAACGAGTAAATTGTATATATATATTTTTTTTTTGTAACCGTATATTTATTTTGTAACCGTATAAAGAATATAAATAAGCTATACTTCACTGATCTCAAGGTTGCTTTGATAAGGTTACAACTGTGCAGGTTATAATACTGTTGGAACATCAACGATAAATGTTTTAATGACAATTATATCAACAAATTATCAGATGTTTTAAAATAAGTGTGTCACTAATATAAATAAATAAATAATTTAATTGTTAATTGTAGTTTTCTGCTAGTGTTGTAGCAGGTGGTATAACATTAGGTTTTCCTGATTACGAAGAAAAAATTTTGAGCGAATATTCTGTATGATAATTCAAAAAGAAACTTTAAATTCCGTTTAGCGTGGCATCAGAAGAATCGATATGAAGTTTTCGTCAAAAAACGACTATATGACTTCAAATGGCAGTTCAATTTGAAGTTTCTTTTAGTCGTGCAGATTTTCTCGCGATTATACCAGTTAATTTCTTTTAACATGGTCTTAGACATAAATAGTTTTAGACATGTAGAGGGTAATCACTTAAAACTAAAAATATTTTTCCGGTCAAATTGATTGTAAAGAGTTGGGGACTATTGGAGGATTTATACATTTTGTTCAGACTTAGTATTCAGTCACCGCTTAGTGGGTCACACTGGACTACAGTGAACTCACATTCCGGAAGTTCCTAAAACCCTGCAAAGTCAATGTATTTGTTTCTCATCAACCATGTTTATAAGAAATATTCAGATCTGTTTAACGTTTAACAAAAATTAATACAAATTTCAAGAAATGTGTCAGCAAAAATTTTAATTGCGATTAACTATAGTTGCATCAGTTGGGGGCTACGACACGCAAACGTTCTAAATTTATGTTAGAGATGTTGCGTGAAACACTCTCACGACTTGCTCTCACTGCTGTTAATCCATTATATATAAAATGACAAATTTTCTTTAAACTTCAAATTTGACACATTTATCTAAACATAAAATAAGGTGGGGAGGAAACGGATACCTACTCAGGCAATTGGGAAAGTGATTACATTGTAGTTCAGAAGATAGTGCCAATAACATTGAACCAGTTCCATATAACATTTGCAATTTAACGCTACAAAATTCCGCAAAACTAACTAAAATCGATTTTTTTGGAAAATAAACATGATAGGTTATCATCTGTGCATTTAGCATTCCAACGTCGTTGTAGTTATTGTTGATTTCGTGAAAATTATGAAAAAAAAAACTCAAAAATTTCATCTGTAAATAAGTTGCACTTCCGGTTAACTAATTCTCTGCAAAGTTGTTGAGGTTGGTTCCGCAGTGCTGGAAAGCATCAGAGACATTTTATGTGATGACCACAAAATGAAGCAGGCAATCACGGAAAATGTCTCTGATGATTCTCTTCAAATTTAGAATTCTAACATACTCGTAGCTTGAACAATACTTCTATATTATATAGGTAGTAGAACCACACACATTCTGCTGTAGCCGTACTTTAGAGGAAATCTTAACGCTACTTTTTTCCCCCCAAAAATCAAATATCTAGTGGAAAATGTTTCATTGATCAGTTAATATGTATACAGAATAGTATACGGAAGTTTAGAGAAAATCGGGAAAAACTGAAAGAAAAAAACATCAGTAAAGTCGCAACTTCCAGTTGGTGGTTTTGGTCCAAGATTTTGGGAAATCTTCGTCTCACAGTCCATGTAGTAGCTAAATCACATTCGAGTCTCCTGCATTTCTAGTGTTTTAGTGTTTTTGTTTCTGAGACATGCATACACTCTCTCTCTCTCTCACACACACACACACACACTCACACACATACATACATACACTGGGAATGGAATCAACAATGGGCTACCACTACCAAAGGTGCAGCAGTAACCAAGATGTTCGTTACTACTGTAACAGATCGATTGAAGGAAAACCTTCATTAAGTTGACCTATAAATTCACACCAGTTCTGAGCGATTTTGGAAGATAGAAGGCATATTTACACCGTTTCCATGTATTGCAGATCCCTACTGTAGATGCTCCGGCAATCCAAAACAAACAGTGGAACATCTTCTATTGCACTATCCTCTTCTGGATTCATTGAGGATGAGACTGATAAGAAATACGCTACTTCAAGGCGGCCCCTGGCTCCCTGTCCAAGTCAGTGATCTTCTTCTCAATAAGAATTTTGAAATTTTCTCTGAATGTATTAACTCTATTGGCTATGATTCCCTTATATAATAAATATCACCATATGAATAATTATAATAATATTAAACACTGTAATTGCAAAAATAATGAAAAATGGAAGGAAAAAAAGGAAAAATCATCACAAACCTTTATTTATTTTTTCTTTAACTTAATTTCAATATTTTCCATTAATATTAATCTGTCCTCTTGTCATCATTTTATTCTTATCTCTTTTGTCTTATTACTTTGTACTATTAACTTAGATTCTGATTTGTCATCTGTTTATAATTTAGTCGTGTATATATATATATATAGCTTGTAAATATTGTATATATTTAATGTTATAATTTCAATGTGTGCAGTATCTGTAATATGACGCATACTGAAAATATATAGGGGTACTGTTGAGGAGAAAAAAAACACACTCACGGACATTCGCTAAAAACATTTTTTCGTACTCAGAGGACCTCAACACATACATTTCCGTTGAAAACTCAATTTCGAAAATTTGACACGATCGCAATATTTCGCCTATTTTTTTAATATTAAACGTTGAATCGATTTGATCATATATATTCTCTATGTAATCTCTACAATAATAGATGAATTTACTGGTATGTTTACCTCGACGTTGGCTCCTTATTATTTGTGGAAAATACCAAATAAGAAAATGTTCAACGGTTTTTTATCCGATTGCGCACACATTTTTACCCTCTTTAGAGTTTAAAAACTTGTGACGTAATATCAAAAAATACGAGTAAAAATTGAAGCAGAGTTTATTGTTTTATTTCAATCTACTAAAAATTTCTAACCAAATTGTCTTTTATTATAATAACCATGTATAATTCTGTTGAATACTATAAATATAAATAAATGAACTGTATTATTTTTACAAGGTTACAATAAACAATGAACGATTCAAGGACATTATATTGTTGTTTAAACCATATGATAATAATATTCTAAACGAGTGGATTATTTTATGAAGAATTTTTAATTTCTCTTATTGCCGTAAGATGGAGTAACATATTATCGTCCGTCACAGATTTTAAAAGACAATTTTTTCATCTGATATGTATATTTGTAACAGCTACTGTGTAAGAAAAAGTCGCTGTGAACACTCGCACAACTTTCTCTTACTACAGTTAATATAATATTATAAAAATGACACATTTTCTTTAAACTTGGAATGTTTACTCAAGGTTAGTTGCGCAAAGTTTAGAAGCATAAATATAGTGGTGGTTTCCACTGGTATTAAACCATCGAGGAACGTCAAACGAATAACTGATATTTTGATTAAACACGTCATACCCACACACACACACACACACACAGAAATACAGAAATGCAAAATATTTTCACTCTGTGGTCAAATTGTGGTAAGTGTCTAATTTTCAAACATTTCACCGGAAATACATATTTTGAGGTCACTTGAGTACGAAAGAATAGGTTTTTAGCGAACTAGAATTCCAAATTTGAAAAAGTTAACCAACCAGTAGTGCGAAATTGCAGAACAGGTTTTTGAGTTTTTTTAGAATTTTCTCGAAAACATGTACAAACGATTTCCTTTAACTTTGGATTGCTAACTAAAAAGATAAAACATCATTTTATTTTAGCCTTAAAAAAATAAAAAATGATGTCAGGTAGTTGTGCGCTAAATTTCTAATTTTATATGGAATGTTTCTGGCTTTCTCATCCGAATCACCTATCAACTAGCTGGGTACGTAAATGTTTCCGGTCAAAGTTCGGGAATTTAAATTAATAGCAGTAAGGGGAAGTAAATAAAAAGAAAAATGTGGGGTAACTGTCATACAACTTTCTCTTACTGCGATTCTCACATAATTCTAGTTCATGAACTTTCTATAAACTTGGAATTTTTACTGTAACGTTTAGTTATCCATGGAAGATGTGAAACGGTGCATTCAAGTGGCGGTTTAGAGGTAAGAGTCTAATTTACGGCTTTACCCTCAGGAGCAAGCAGAACTTGTTTGCCATTAACAGATATTCGTGGATTTGACGTAGATTTGAACATTAAAGCCACTGTTTTTTGCACATCTATAAGTCTGGTAGTATCGTTCAACTGAAAAGAACAAAAAATAACAGATTACATCAGAATTGTTAGGATCAAGGAAGTAACATTGTTAGAATTGAACGATTGTAGATACCAGTTTAAAGTACTGGTAAATCTGTTATAATTTAGTTATATGAAACAAACTCAATATGTTCCAATTTCACAATCTCCTTTATTTTAATATTTTCCTCCTTATATACGAACACAGTTAGTTATGTAAACAAATATTAAGGTCACTCTATTTTCCACGATTTTCCTTAGCTTTCACTGAACAAAAGAAAATTAAAAGTAAAAGTTAATAAATAAAAATTTAAAAAAAGAAAACTAGTAGATTTTAATACACTTTTATGAAATGTTCAAACTTTTTAACAGAATGTTAATTTTAAAATGAATTTTTTTGGGGGGTTCTGGGAGAAATAGTATCACTGTGGTAGGTACAATGATACAATACCTATAAAATATTAAAATATATTAAAAGTATTGGTAGAATTCCTGATTTGAAGAAAATCGATTAACCGAAGTCCGGACACGAAAGTTTCAGGCAAAATCTGTCATCCGGAAAGTGCGATTGATTTTTTTTATTTTCCATTTTTGTTTGCGATTTTTTCGAATATGGCTCCAAAAATGTCTTTAAACTTTGTTCTTTAAATTCTGAGAACCACTGGTCCCCTATCTTTTGCCTTACCATGACACATTCTCATACCGAGCCACTTTTTAAAGCCTCTTTCCAAATCATCCAACCCTCACCGCCTGACGGACTTGGTCGCCTCTTTTTGCTTCCAGATTTCCAATTCTGCGTTATTTCTCCTCCACCGATTCCCTGCCTCATAATACTTACAAGATGTTTAACATACTGCCGTACATAAGTTCAAAGAAGTTTCAGTTTCATATTTTGCATTTCATTATGAAACTAGAATACTCATATTTGCATATTCAGTATCTTTCTTTCCAATAATCCCAACGGTATGAAATTTAGTTGAAATATACCCAACTGTATTCTTTCAATTTGTGCCAAAAACCTAAATACAAATTGGTGCATAGTTTATTGGTTATATGTAATTGAAATTCTTGATTTAAATCTACGATATATTCTGAGATGCTCCCAATTTAATATTACAGGTATAAACATTAGATTAGCATGAGATATAGTCAGGAAAAAAGATTTTCTATTATCAATTTGTCTTCACCCGGTCATCAGTCAGGTCAGAATACAAAAGATGAGTCTAGAAGATAAAATAGACAAGGACTTTCCATTTATTTACATAGAGCATGTGCCACTAGTAAATATGTATTAGCTCATACATAAAAATAAGATTTTGTCTGGTCGCTTTCTTTTTTACAGATTACTTTTTGTTTTGTTGTTGGATACATTATAAGTTCTGAGCGCAGGAGTAGTGTAGATTTTAAAAAATTATTGTCATTCTTTAGCCTATGAAGATAATGGTTAAGGGTACCCTATTATATGTAGAACGAAATTTTATTTACCAATTAAAAGAACATTTGCCGATGGAAGAATAAGAAAATCTTCGAGTACTTATATAATGGAGTGACAGGAAGTTCAGTTAACTACAAACAATTCATATGTAATAAAAAAAAATGTGGTGCGAAACACTCCAAACTACTTTCTCAATGGTAGACAAGGAATGCTGTCTCCAAACAATGTTGAAATCTAATGTCACAATACACCCAAATAATCCTGCTGAAATCGTGTCAAATTTTGGAAATTGAGTTGATAAGCCACGATTACCTATAAAACATCTCCATAAAATTGTGGAGTCCCATATTGTCCCCTGTGAAATTCGGACCTATTACGCGGGGGACTACATATTTTGAATTGTTCCGGCCTTTCTGACACATTGCAAATGGTTCCAATCTGCAAGACCACTTTTTTAGCCAAGCAGAAAATTATGATGGATTTGCTTCCAAGCATGCAGGCTAAGAAAAAAATAAATAAAATGCAAGGTGTATCCATGTTTTAACAGCTTATAACAATTTATTAAGTTTCGAGCTTTGTAGAAACTCGAAATAATAGATATTTAGTTGCCCATATGACATCGTTAGAGCAGTAATAAGGTCACTAACCGTGTAGTGTACAAGGAATCTAGGTAGAAACAGGTCGTAGTGAAAGCTCTGGTTCATTATTCAACACTCTCTTCTGTGCTGTTTTAAAATTATTAGAAATATAAAAATGAAAGTCTACTATTCTAATTTAGAGTTTATGGTAATTTTAAATTTGACTTTACGATTGTTTTTTTTATAATTAAATTTAACTACTTACAACTCCGATTTTGGTCGTCACATATCGTAAGAAATGGCGATGTGACAGACACTGGCGAAATCGCACTGCAAGAACAAATAATAGTTATACTGCTTGCGTATGGCATCGTTAAGCCGCCTATATTAGTTTTTATGACAAGTACTAATTACTTAATCTGACTACACTATAGATTATATGGCATAGAGCATTTTTGTCTCATTTTTTGTCTCAAAAAAAGTGGTTTTGCAATTTAGCTAATTGTCGAGATAATTAAAAAAAAAATCGGATAACTCCGCTGTCGCATTTCGTGTTAAGCAATTTTCTCCAAACTTGGATAAATCAGCCAAGCATTACTGGTACTTAATTTTATATAGGTGGGCGATCCGTACATTATGCTGAAATGACACTTTAGAGGGATAATGTTGCAGATCCGCCTGAACCCGGAAATATCAATTTTCCTGCAATGAAGTTTCAGATAAAAATGACAGACCTTCATTTCTGTTGTTTACTATGTGGAAATTCAAGGAAAAATAGCTCATTCCGGGTCATTTTCAAGAAAAATCTGTTTTATACAATTATATAGATAAATAAATTTCCTTTAACCTTCAAATGTTGCTCATTTGTACCGAGAGATGAATAGAGCTGGTGGCCGGGACAAGGACCAAGCTACGAACCAAGCAGGTAGGGAAGTGAAGGGGAACATAAAACCAAACCCCCATATATTTGAATTAACGCCACATTTTTTGCAAAACTATCTAAATCTGTGCAGCTAGCATTCCAAGTTTAAAGAATTTAATCGTTTTCAAGTAAATTCAAAAACTTATTGTGTATGGCCGCACTTTTTGTGAACCAATATGCTACAAATCTGGAGTTCTGGCAATGCTTTTAATGTATATTAATATTATATAAGCGGTAAAATCATACGAATTGAAGTAGTACTTTAGAGGAGCTTGACGCTACTGTTCCCTCAGGGCACCCAAAAACATCAATTTTCCTGGGATAATGTGACAATTGCAAGTGATAAATATTTGTGTGTAGTCAGTATACGAAGTTGAAAGAAAATTGTTGGAGCCATTTTCGAAAAAAAAATCAGTAAATTCGCATTTTCGGTTGATGCATTTTGACCGTAAATTGTGTCCGTAAAGTAGTATCTATGGCATGGATTTTAAACTTGCTGCAATTAGCTTCCTCAGTACAGGTAATTTCGATGAAAACTCAAATTAGAATCACAGAAACTCCCTCTAACAAGAGTGAGAGAAAACAAAAAATCGGGTGTAAACTGCACACACCATTTTCTCTTGCTTCTGTTAAACTTCAAATTTTACTCATTCACCCTAATATTGAAGAATACAATGGGTAGACAAGTACCTACCCCGGCTGTTAGTACATTATAGTCCAGCAGATAGCGCCAACAACATTGATCAAACCAAATAATATTTGAAATTTAACATCATAAATGTCGTAGAACTTTCAACACAACAATTTTTAGGGAAAAGTGTTAGGATAAAAGAGATACGATTATATCTGTGCAATTGGCACAAATCGCTATGGTCGTTTCCGAGAAAATGCTATCAAAACTCAAAAACCTATAAGTCCCACTTCCGGTTAACCCATTTTCTTCAAATTTGGAATTCTAGCTGTGCTTCTAATGTATATTAATATTATATAGATGGCAAAACCATCACTGGAAGTGATACTTTGTTCCCCCAAAATCCCCCCCCCCGAAAATCAATATTCCCGAAAAATGTATCAAATAAAAGAGATAGGTATTTACGTGTATAAAAAGAGTATATGAAGTTTACGGAAAATCGTTGGAGCCGTTATAGAGAAAATCACGAAAAACTGAAAAAAAAAAACCTTCAGTAAAGTGGCACTTCCGGTTGATGGATTTTGCTCGAAATCTTCGTGTCGGATGCGGTGATCGTATCTAAACGGAATATCAAGTTTAAGCTTCCTGTGATTTTGAGATATTTTGTGCTCACACACATACAGGCAGACCATTTGCTAGAAACATTAGTTTTTGTACTTAGGGGATCTTAAAACATGTCTGTTTCGTCTCGAAAAAATTCAATTTCGAAAGTGTGACACAATAGCAGTACACTTTTCTCTTATTAGGAGTAAGAGAAAGGAAAAATACTTTATAATACTAATTTTATTTATAAGCAATACTTAAATATTCTTTTAATTAGTTCACTAATTTAATGCAAAATAGTATTTAGCATTCGCTATGAAAATTAAGCTAGAAATAGTTGTGGTAGGAATTTTCTTAACGAGAAGTTGTTATGAAATCTGTTTTATCACAATAATTAAACACAGTTTAAAATAAAATACAAAAATGAAATGATTAGTAGTGCTGTAATTTACTCAGTAATTCCCGTTTACAATAAGTTGTTTTGTATTGTTTTCCCCCTTCCCCAGCCACAATAGTAAACTAAATCTAATAAAAAAACTAGTAGTATAAGAAAAATCCTATAAATAAAAAACTAATAAAAACAAAAAACAAAACGAAACCTTCACTGTGGATAAATATTAAGAAATATTGTTTGTCCAGTGATTACTAGATTTCGAAGGCCGCACAGTATAAGGTTATGTTGTGACGTCACGCACATCGTTACACTGAACCCTACTCCTCTTTTAAAATTCTGACGTAATTTTAGTTTTTTTACGTTTGTTTGTATTGTTTTTTATTTTTATTTTTACTGCCAACTTCTCAGTATTTTATAAAAAACGAACAACTCAAAATTTCTTATTTTATTTCTATTATAATGATTGTTATTTATGTTGTGTTTCGTTTATATCTTGCATTGTATGATTTCTTTGACAAATAAACATTTAATTGTAAATTCTTATTAAGTGATGGTCACACAGTTTTCTAGAAATGTATTTGTTGAGTGCGTATTTGTTTGCATGGGAGTGTGATGTACAAAAATATCTCAAAAACGAAATATCGTTGGAATCTCAAACTTGGTATTTCGTTTAGGTATCACCACGGCATCTGTTTAAAAGGTTTTTGTCCAAATCCATCACCGGAAGTGTGATTTTACTGCATTTTATCTTGTATATTTTTTTTGTGATTTTAACGGAAATGGTTCCACTTTTTTCTTTAACACAATGTAGATGTCAGTTTTATTTGAAACATTGTTTTCTGGGAAATTGCATTTTTATAGGATTCTGGGGGGAGGAAGGTGACGTTAGACTTCCCTGTAAAAGTGCCACTTCAGAACATTGCACGGGTTTTCCACACATAATACCTAATGAGAATTAATTATGCTGCTAAAAATTCCGAGCTTGTAGATACAATCGCCGGAAGTTGAATTTTTGAACTTTTTTCTCTCAGTTTTCTGCGAGTTTCTTGATGACGGCACTAGACGGTATCTTGAAACTTGCTATACTAACTACTTATTCTGAGATCTATGGCAGGAAGTTTAAATAGTAAGAATATCGTGGCGTTAGATGGGTAGCTACTTGTTCAGGAATCATGACGAACCCGTTTGTCACAGCGTACCCAGAGCGTACTTAGGTCAAAAAGAGATCAGTGCCCGAGTCACCAGATTGTTCTTTACAAACCTGATGGTAGGCACGTATTCCTCTTTAGCTTCAGTATAAAACAGGCAACTTCTCCATAATATCAAAGTACGTTAAAGCATTGCTAGAATTGCCAGTTCGAATAAAATCGGTTAACAGGACATACATCCTTGCAAAATAGTCTCTGAACTATTCGATTAATGGCTCCAACTTTTTTTCTTACTGACTTTACGGAGGGAGGGGGGAATATTGCGATCGTGCCGAATTTTCTAAATTGAATTTTTGCTGGAATACATACTTTGAAATCGCTGACTACGAAAAAATCTGGTGTGAAACACTCAGACCACTTCCTCTCACTACTCTGTACAGAATTATAACTGACAAATTTTCTTCAAACATCATTTTCACTAAATGTTTATTTGTCTGTGTAATTTTATATCAATGGGGGGATCTAAATGACTGTTTTGAGGAAAGCATAACTTCCCCTCTCCTCACCACCCAAAACTTTTTAAAATGAGTTTCCGGAAAAAGTTTGAAACAAATGTGATAGGTCTCTATACTCACAGCTAGTATAACAAATTTAATGAAATCTGTCGGTGTTTTTATGGAGAAAAGCACATCCGGTGTACCTATTTGCTTCAAACTCGGAATTTTAGCAACTTATTTATTTCCAGTTAATATGATAGAATTGTACAATCAACTAAGATTGCACTTTAGAGGAAACATAAACCCCACCAAACCGCCAAAAGCCCATTTACATCGTTTTTCCCGCAGAAATGTTCCACATGGAAGAATAAATGTTGTAGCTCATTATGTGTGTAGTTCACATATAATGTTTAAAGGAAATCGTTGGAGCCGTTTCCGACAAAATCGTACAAAATTAAAAAAAACAAAACATTCCTTTAGGTTGATTGATTCTGACCAAACCTTATTGTCGAGTCCGCTGTTAGCAGTTAATATAAATCTCAAGTTTAAATTTACAGCGATTTTCCATATTTGAGTTATGCTAACTTTATCGGACTGAGGGGATCTCAAAACATGTATTTCCGGTCAAAATTTAACACAATCGCATTACTTCCTCTTTTCCAGTAGTAAGAGAAGGTAAAGCAGAGTAAGAGAAAGTAAAACAAGTTTTTAATGTATATCTGAGAAAAATTTCGGATAAAATCCGTAAACCGGATTGAATCCGTAAGCCTCTTTATTGAATAATTTTTTTTTTTTGTAGTTTCCACGAGTTTCTTTATAGTTCGTATTTAAATTATCTACACGCAAAACTGTCGTGTCACTTTTATTTGAATATTTTATTTTCAATTCTAATTTTGAAGAGAATTTGCCAATTGCAATTGAAGAAAGTCGCGTGAGTTTTTCATACTCGATATTTTTCTGTGTCCACCTGAAGCTTTTTATAAATTGGCGAACATATGAAGAAAAAATACAAATCAATATTAACAAATAAGAGAACAGTAAATAACAATAAATAAAGACGCACTTTTCCACAAGGCTGTATCTATTCGTCCATTACATTTAACCTTGAAATTTTCAATTCTGTGGTTTTTCTTTACATATTTCATGTTACCAATTGATAATATTTGCAAAAAAAAAAACTAATTATTAATAATGATTTATTATTAATTATTACATTAGAAATAAAAATAAAGGTTCTTTGATAAAAATAGTATGTTGATGTCATAAGATTAATAATATAAGTAGTTCTAGACGAAAGAGAATCCACCATTGGTCATTCAATTGAATCTGTTTCTAGCCTAGATTAATTATAAACTAAAGTAGTAAGTTTATTTTGATCACTTCATAGAACAATGCTTCGTCATAATTTAAAATAAACCTATTATCTTCACAGTATTATTTGAATAAGAAGAAATTATTTTAATTAAAAATCACAAATTACACAGAACCAATGAATTTTTATTACTATCTTTTACTCCCATTTCAAGAGGAATTATTGCGTTCGTGCCAGATTCACGATATTGAGTTTTCACCGGAAATACATGTTTTGGGGTCTCCACCATACGAACAAAAAATGTTTTTAGCGAATGTGTGTTAAAAATATTTCAAAAACAAAATGTCGCAGGAAGCTCAAACTTGGTATTCAATTTATGCACAACCATCGCATCAGATATGAAAATTTATTATGTAGGTGATAGAATCGTACACTGCATTAAAGTGGCATTTCTAGGGAAAGCCATTTTCGACTAAACAGAATGTCTAGTTTTTAGCTTTCTGCGATTGTTTTTATTTTTGAGATGCGCGCACAAACACAGATTAATCACTAAAAACAATTTATTTTCAGACTCAGATCACTTCAAAAGAAGCATTTCCGGTGAAAAGCTAATTTTCAATCAAAAATCTGGCACAGTCGCAATACTTCCGCTTTTAGCAGCAATAAGAGATAATAAATTAACAATACAAATAATTGTTTAAATTCATTTAATGGCATAACTTTATATTGCTACAAATATTTGCGGAGAAGCTAGACTAGGTATTATTATATTTTAGTGTTAAATGTAATATCCAAGGTTACCCAACCTCCGATAAAATCTCACTGATTACATAATCATACTACAAACAATAAATGCATAACTACAAATATAATGTACCTAAGTATATGTATAAAATTCTTGCGTTAAAGTAAACAATTACTTTAAATAATTGCTTTTGATTTTTCATCTTTATAATGACAATGAATTACTTTGATAGAAATAATAAAAAATAAAATTTATTATTTTAAAAGATGAGCTGGGAAATTAAATTGTAATAAATTTGTTGCGTCAATTAATTTGAAATCAATATTACGTCAAGTGCTTACCACAGTGACGTCATTAGTTTTTTTAAGTTTTTTTTTTTTTTTTTTTAAATATGAATCAGTACAAATGACGTATGAACTTAGTGCCTATTAATAAATTGTTTATTATCTTGTTTGATGTCTTTATTTTTTCCACTTTCTCTTACCTTCTCTAAGAAAAGGATTGCAGTCGTGTCAAATTTTTCACTAGAAATATGTGTCCCAAAGGTCCCGTGAGTCCAAAATAGTGGCTTCAGGAAATGGTGTGTGCATAGCCCAGCATAACGCGAAAACGGTAAACCGCAGATTGTTCAAACTTGTTATTTAGTTTAAGTGATATCATGGGACCCGGACAATAAGGTTTTGATCAAAATTGGTCTACCGGCAGCAACTCTTTGCTGATTTCAATTTTTCCGGTAAAATTCATGTAAGACGGCTTTGGTAGAAGATTGGGGTCATGTTTTCCTCTAAAGCAGCTTCCTAACTTATAGTACGCGGGGAACCGCTTGGGTTATGCAAAAATTATATTGATAATGGTGAAAAACGGAAAAAAAGGGTTTCTTTTCCATCCGTTCATTTAGAGAAATTATATTTCAATGTTTAGCGGGACATTGACAACAAATTTTATACACAAAAATATAGTTTGAATAAAATTAATAATGAAAGCAATGTATTGTATTAAAATTCTAATTATATCTATCTTCATTTGAACCAGATTTTAAAAAACAGGATCCACGAAACAAGCTCAAGGATCACATTAAAATTATTAAGAGCCATATTGGACCATTTCCATACAAGGATACATTTTAAAGTTGATGAATAATTATTGTACTTTCATTAAAAGTTAATGTGGGTAACATTTTTTTAAAATATTATTTTCTATTTGTAGCGTTATACCAATATCTCATCTACGTTTTATATGTAAATTAGTGGGAGATTTTAGACAAAGGCAAAACCACGCGACAGACCATCCACAACAGATTTGGAGAATCGACGAGATGGGCAAGTACTTGTATTAGTGCCTCATCCATAAAGAAAACATAACTATTGGATGGTCTGGCGCAACAGAAAAATTAAAGGCGAGAGGAAGGCCAGTGTACTTTTGCGAAACTTACAATCATATGTCAATTATCGCCAAGTTTTACACATTGGAAGCTGCTTTAAAAATGATCAAAACTTTTAAAAAATTATATATATAAAAAAAAATGAATTATTTTATATGTTACGATGAACAAAGACAATTTATATTTTTGTTATTTTTTAATAAATACAAGTGACTCCCAACAAAATTGAATTAAAAGAGATGTCAGAGGTTTATATTATATAGGTGGTAGAACCGTATATTATACCTCAAAAAAAGCTGCACGCTCTGTTTCCCCCACAACCCCACAAAAAATCAATTTTCCGCCAAAATATTTGGAATAATAGTGACTGATGAATATGTGGTTGGGTGCGCAATGCTGGATAACATCTATGATTTTATCCGTCGTAGCATGCTTCATTGTTGTGGTTCTGACCGGTTTTGGATTATACAAGTATGTGTATCGCGTGTATTGAGCCGAAAAGAATGAGTACAAATTATGGTTAAAATTTAACTATTAGTATATAATAAATAAGCTACTGAAAGGCAATTTAAAATTAAGTCTTTTAGTAAAGGTCTTGTTCGCTGTGTCTATGTCTCCCCCCCGGATTAAAATACCATGACAAGACATACTTCTGTAACCTTATAACGTCCCACATACAATCAACCAGCGTGTTTTGTGATATAAACATATTGTTGAAGTCATCTCTCTACAGGAATTAATTGTAAACCTTATTCTGGCGATGTATGAAAATCCGAAATCTGTCAGAACCAAACCATACTACGACAGATAAAATCATAGAGATATTTATGTATGTAGAAAGCATACGCAGTTTAAAGAAACTCGTTGGAACTGTTTTGGAGAAAATCGCGGAAAACTGAAAGAGAAAAACATCCAGTAAAATCTCACTTCCGGTTGATGGATTTTGCCCGAAAGTTTCGTTCGGTGGTGGTACGTGCCTAAACGGAATACCAAGTTTGAGATTCCTGCGATTTATTTATTCTTTTCTGAGATAATAAAAACATTTCTTTCGTGCTCAAGGAGACCTCAAAACATGGATTTCCTTCCGGTGAAAATACGATATCGAAAATTTGTCACGATCGCAATACTTCCACTTACCAGGGGGATTAACAGGAAGTAGTAATTTCCATATACGGCCGAGTTGTAAATCTATTAAATGAATAAAAAGCCACAAAATTCTTCCTTTCCACAATTCTAAGAGAAGTTGAATAAAGCGGAAATGACCATGATTACATTACACACATTTTACTTAAATTTTAGTTACAGTAGTCATCACGCTTCTTAATTTCATATTAATGGTTGCTTATGTTTTTTTTCCTTAACTGGAAAAAAGAATGAAGTTAGTGACCTTAAATTAACAAAGAAAAAAATGTGTAAAGGTCAAAATAAAAATTTAGAATTTTTTTTTAATATCCCAGATGAAAAGATTTTTAAATTAAAAAAAAAAAAAATCACAAAAAGTCCACAGTTTTTTCTTTATAATCTTCATAATATTGTGAACAAAATGTTGAAGGTTACAATTAAAAAATTAGTCAACCGGAAGTATTACATTTTGTAGGTTTTCTGCCTTTAGTATTCCGTATTTTTTTTGTATAAAGTACTCCAAAGTTTCTCTTCAAACTTGTTAAACTTTAATCGAGAGAAGATGGTGCTTCCTGCTGCCCACAATCATCACAACCCAAAAGGATCTGGTATGTAATCCCTTCAAGTGAAACGTTAATCATCTGGTTAAGAGGATATATATATGAGTAGCATTCTGATCTCAGTAAAGCATTTGACTTGTGTTGCCAGGACAAACTGATTGAGAAACTTAAGAGCTATGGGATAGAAACAACAACATTACACTTACTCAAAGATTACTTAAGCGGAAGAAAAAAAAAATGTTTCAAAGACTGTCTATTAAGTGTTTCGAAGATGATCCAAGGTGCACAGGGTTCAGTTCTAAGGCTGCTATTGTTCCAAATGGAAGTGTAATTTTATAGAATTGATATTTCAGATTCTTGGAGTTGTCTCCATAAACCTATCGCAGCTTATTTCCGAAAAAACCGATTTTAGGGTATTTCTCTTTCTTTTAGCGGATTAAACTGCCGCTTCAAGCTTTGCTGGTACTGATAGAGGGTTCTATCATACAAACACTCAGATATATTTAAATATATGTATAATTCCTACCACCTTTTTTTCTAATGGAATGCCCAAATAAACGTTTAATAATCACTGCAAGTTAGAAAATTGGTCAATTAAATTTTATTACTTACAGTAAGAGAAAATCAGGTGAGTGTTTCATACCAGATTTTTTTTTTTAATTTATTTATTTCTCTTGTGAAAAAAGGTTATCGACAGCAATAGTGGTCCCAACACATTGATAACATTCCTTCTCTATAACATAATGAGTTCTAAGTCTTACTTCAAAAATGTTCCTTAGCTTAACAAATAAAGAACTATTGCTCTTGAGAAATTTCCCAATTAAAATTAATCAATCAAGTGTAAGTTAACGCTGCTTAGTCATTGAAACATCTAATCAGTAAATAAAAACGAAATTTTGTTTCTTGTTTTAATGGTTTTTCTAAATGACTTAACATCAAATTAATCATTGCACAATACTGTTTACAGAAAATATATAGAAATTATTCCAAGTCTAGGCTTAGTTGTGATGTTGTTTTCCCCCATGGAAATCCCTAAAAATGTCTGAATATCTATTTATAGGTTTTTAATGATTTGTAATATTTCATTTATTTGTTTTTTTTTGGCCATTGATAAATTTTTCGAATTTTTTGTGATGTAAACTTTTATTTGTTATATCGATTGTATATTCGGGACTGATTACAAAAAGCGAACAGATAAACTTATAAATGACTAATGACTATAAATATTAAAAAACTAATAGATGACAAATCAGTTCTAATTGGCACAACAAGATCTTATTTTTACTTTCATAAATAGCAAGAATTGTGAAAGTTTCAATGTCGTCCATTTTGTAGGAAGTATTGACAAGGTAAAAGTGTTTAAATATTAAGATTAATAAAGATGGTCTTCAGTTTTAGAGGTGTGTATATAATATGAAACAAATATATTTGTAGTATTTTATAAGGTGTTTTTTTTTTATCAGAGATTAGAGATATTTTCCGTGATAGCCTGCTTCCTTTTGTGGTCATCGGCCAGGTTTGGACGTTCGCCCATCATCAGGATGTTTTTCACAAAACAGTGTGATAACTTATACTTGCACAGAGCAAATTTAGTTGATACAGAGTTCTTTTTTAATTATACTAGCTTTTCAGACGCTTTCATACGTGAGAATGTCTTAAAATATGCTAATAAATTCATTTAATTATGAAATTAGTGCTAGGTTTATTTGGAAATTTAAATAGGAAGGACTGGGCTCAGGATGGGAAGCACGGCTCTAAATATGAAATATCCGCTTGAGATAAATTTAAGGGGGAAAGGAAGAATACCGTGAGGGAGCTACTGACCTTAAATTTGAAATATCTCCTTAAAGACTTTTTAAAGAGAAGAAAAATATAAAAAGAAATTGTTGTAACACTTCCTTAGAGATAGGAGGAAGTGAGGGAGACATCTCTTGATGACAACTAAACTCTAAATATCAGCATGTACGTTGTTGTGGTGGTTGGTTCCGCAGAGCTAGAAAGCATCAGAGACATTTTCCGTGTAGCCTGCTTCATTTTGTGGTCATCTCTGATCTCTCTTCTCTGTGGTCTCTGATCAGCATGTACCTTTATCATACATAGAATACGATTCATAGATCTAACATAAGATTAGAAACGGGGGGGGGGAGCCTCATTCCACTGCGACCTACAAGACGAGGTCTATTGTGGATAGATCTACACATAGAACAATTGGAAGATATTTGACTAACTGTAACAAATTGCACTGCTTGCATCAATTTATTTATGTATAGATATAAATATAACACGCCATAATCCTAGGGAAATTAAATGCATTAATCACAAAATTTACCTGAATACGGACAAAAAGGACTATTTAAAAAAAAGATTTTATACGTATAAGGGAACGATAAATGTTCTTGCGACGGACTGACTGTTACGAACTTTGGAGTATATGTATGTGGGTGCCATTTGTCGGCCCGACAAAATAAATATTATGAACGACAAGTTTGCAGTGAAGAACAACAGAATAAGAAAAATCAAATTTATTAACGACAAACTATGTTATTTTCAATTAGTAACACGTTCATATTCATTTTTTCCTTATGTTAGTGTAGGTTACGCTATATTTATCACTGTAGTTTACTTGCTTTTGTTGTGCGTTTTTATTATCATAATATTGATAATAACGTAAGTAGATGTACAATACAAGAGATATGTATTTAACAATGATGAAGTTTTTGTTAACTAGTTCAAAATTGAATTTATTTTTTTAAATAATTTATGCATAATATTATAATTTTATTTAGACTAACAATAAAGTTTTTGAATATAGTTGATTATCTTAGCCAACAATCTCAATACGGTGGACGTGTTTCTGTAACAGATCGTGGCCCGTCAGAATACGCAAGCAGGCAAAACAACCGAACGCGGAAGAGTGGCGGGAACCCTGTGGCGGTGTTTTCCATGTACTTATTGCCCCGTTTGCCCCTTGTGCGGCGGGGAAGACATGGCAGGGGAGCCCTGAACTAAAGGATATTACACCGTTTGCAAAATTTACTTTCGTGTATAATGCACATCTATATTTGGCTGCCAGAAAGAGAATATTTTATTAATATTGATTGAATGATCACTTTTGTTGATCACAACGACTTTTGACGTTAATTTAACTTTTTTTTTAAACCCAAGAGCATTTTTTCTTTTTCCGCCGAAATAGTATGAGTGATTAGAAGAATTTATTGTATAATTATACGAAAAACTAATTGAAAGTGCAGCTAAACCCAAGAATTACATTGATAACCGTAAATTAAATGAAGATATTTCTGCTGCAGCATCAGTTGTCGTTAGCACTTAATTTGTCATGCTAAGTACTTAGTTTGCCGTTAATTGCGACACTTTAATCGCGCTGAATGTGGCAAAGCTAGATGCAGTACAATTTAATATTGCCAAAAACTAATCAAAATTATTAAAGTTGCCATAGAGTTTTTTGCTTAGGGCATGCATTTGTAATAAATAGTTGTAACAAATTTAATAGATGAAGAAAAAGAAGAACTAACTAAAACAATGAAGAAGACTGTTTCTTTACTTTTTGGATGATTGAAGGATGAACTTCAATGGAGATATAAACTGATGAAAGTGATTGGAAAAAGAATAAAATAGATAAATACGCGCTGTCTAATATTAGACGGTGTCTTTTAAAAGCAATAATATTTTCAAAAGTAATTTAACGTATGCAAAATCTATCTAGCTAATTCGAATAAATCAATAAGTTTACTAATGTTGAAACGGAAAGACCAAAATGAGACAACGTAAAAATAAAGATGCACTGTTTATTACAAGTGTGTAAACACTTGGAGCGTAGTCAATGTTGTCCATGACATGTTTGGAACTTTACTGGTTCATAACTCATACAACATACCGTCAGTTTTATGGCGACACTTGTACACACTATTATCTTTCTCTCTTTCTTCTTTTTTTCACTTCGTCTTCAGTCGCCTTTCTTTACTTGAGACTAGTAGATAACAAAAAACAAAAAAAATTCTGTCTTCACTTTATGACTTGACTGTAACGTTTTAAAACTCACGTTAAAGAAAGAAAGAGAGTGAGAGAGAAAGAGAGAGAGAATAATGAAAAAAATAAATTGAAAACATAAGTACTAAATTTTATTTCTCAGTTTAGTCATTAAATTATGTGTGAAAAAGATATTATGGTAAAATAGTAGGTTGAATAAGTCGGACAGGGTACACCCGGGTACTGAATGTAACATCATTGTGGTAGACCGCATGGCAGCGCTACAAGCAACTTCAAAAGTAATCCCAATTTAGAAGTCCCAAACAATAATCCCAAACACTTCACTAAAAATAAAATTTTCAGTAAACAATTATTCAAATAAAAATTATGTTTAGACAGCTCGGTCTGCTATTGCCAACCCCTGAATTCTGATTCCAATGATGTAAATTTATGCAAAGTGTATGTTCCTCATCACGGAAAAGAGGTGCTGGTCTAAGTTTTCAGTGGATTCCGGGCCCCTGTGAGTATGGGATGCTGAGCTTCCATGAGAATGATCAAAGATAGATCAGGCAGTCAAACCCCTAATTTAGATTGCAGCTCAAAGAGCCTAGCCTAGTCAGCCCTGCTATTTATAAAAGCAAAACTGCGAGGAATCAATGAGAAATTGAGACCGAAATATTTCCGGTAGGAAAAGCTCAAATTTACCGAGGGCAAAATTTGTTACATGTTTCAGAGCATTTACCGGCCATGATTACTTTCAAAGCCACTAATTCCGAATAGTTGTTGACAACGATCCCTTAGGATGCCATGTAGAGGATTAGATATGAAAAACAACTGAACGCATGTCCTATATTACAGCCATATGAAATAACTTCACAGTTAATGACGTTGTTTACAACAAACCATCCAAGCTTTATCGGGCTGTCAGAAGGTTAATGGCCGAGGAAGCCATGGTGTGGGGGAAAGAAAAACTATACAAAACTATGGAGCTAAGTCAAACAGTCAGTTCAGTCAAAATTCAAAGTTTCAGTTTGTCACGTTCTAAATATTAAAAGAGCAGTAAGTCGTATGAGCTTTTCTATAATATTTTGTATTTTTCTTTGAAAATATAATTTATGGAAAACGAAAGGTCACCTTAAGCTGCAACTGTTTTTTTTTTTTTTTTATTAAACATCGGGGAATATTTGTTAAGGTCAAGTTTTGGTTAGGGATTTACCCAATTAGTGCTTGACCTGAGCCATGACCTGGGGAGATATACATTCTAATTCTATTACATTCGGTTAAATTAATTACAATAAGAGAAATACCCTGATGAAATTGGAGAAAACTCTAAATAGATAAAATTTGAATGCAGTGTTATTGCGCAAGCGCGTAATAGGAAAAAGAAGAGCACAAAATGACGATATGCTGATGACGTGTGACTGTTGTGTTTCTCTTTGCAGTGCTATGTAGTGGGGGATGAGAACTTCGTTACAAGTCGTTGAATGCAATGAGGGGCCTAGAATTGGTGAAGTATTAGAACAGCAGACCTATTATAATTATTTGGCGGAGTGTTGATTTAGTGTGGAAATGGAGGGGCAAAACTCTTCTCCACCACAACAACACAAACAACAGTGATGTACGCACTACCACTACCTCCTCGTACTACTCCTCCTCCTCCACAACTCACTACACTAATGCAATATCAACATCAACACTACAGCCTAACGGACAGTGGCCTTGCCCTGTGTGTGTGTGTGTGTACTATACAAGCGTGTGTATTATATATAGTTAAGGGGCATTGCTATACACACCGACAACACTACTGTTTATTACGGCACACTATTCTCTCGCGCGCGCGGGCCGGCCAGGCGGGCTGTTCACTACGGCTAACTATCGCTCTATACTCATCTTCACGCCCTTAACAGATTGTGCCCTCCTACTTTTGATGTTTAATAGCCGGACGTGTTTGTTAACAAAAAAAAAACTATACAGACACCTGCTTTTACATAAAATCACTAACCACTAGCTTCTTAATCAACTCATTATTTTTACTATCTCTTACCTGGTCACAGGAAGTACTGCAAATGTGTCAGCTTTTCGAGATTGAGTTTTCACCGGAAATATATTTGACGCCCTCGGAGTACGAAAAGAATGTAGCAAGCGAATGCGCTCAGTGTGACACAAAATATCTCAAAAACGAAAAATCTCAGCAAACTCAAACTCCATCACCAACAATAAGGATGTGGTGGAAATCCTCACCCGGTAGCAACTTTATTGCCGCCTTCTTTTCTTCAGTTTTCATAATTTTCTAGAAAATGGGTCCAACGAATTCCTTTAAACTTATAAAGTATCATTTCAGTACAAAATATGGTTCTATCATCTATATAATATTGAAGTACTTAGAAGTATTGCTAGAATTCCAAATTTGGAGAAAAACTGTAAGCGGAAGTGCAACTGTAAGAATTATATGTTAGAACAGAATTAGTCAATTATTACTATGAAAATCGCAGTAAGAGAAATCATATGTGTAAGAGTGTTCACGTCAGAGTTTTCTTTTTTTTTTAGGTATTCAGGACCTCGAAAGACTTTCCGGTGAAAAATAATTTGGAAAATACGACACAATAGCAATATTTCCCCTGGCTGCCATAAGTGAAAGGACAAAATTATAAAGTACTAGACTGAAATGTTTATAGACGAGGTAATTTTGTTTCTGTCCTTGGACATACATTAATGAAGGTTTCAGCAAATGAATGGCACTTAAGGAGTGAATGAAGATAAAGGCCAAGTCGTACTATGGTTACGTGATCATCGTCACACTATTATGTCAAGTTTTATTCTCTCTTAGGGCTGTCACTCTATGTATGAAGAATGTTTTTTTAAAATGATTTACAAGTATTACCTCAATTACTAGGAACTAAAAGGAAGTAAAAACTGTTGAAATACTCTGCTTTTTTGTACCTACAATTATTACAATTGTAATGGATAAATTCAAAATTCGATTTTTTATCAAACTTTAGTTGTTCTTAACAATACGTAAAAGTGGTAGCAAACGCACAGTTTATCTCGTTAATTTTTACAAACTAGGCTACCTGAATGTGATGTAATCATTGACCACTAGACAGCGCTTCAAACATCTGAATAAAAATATTCAATTTAGAGCTAGGCCGGATATCACGGATCCGCCTGAGCCCCTAGAATAAATTTTTCCAGATGAAAAGTGTTTCGGTTACAATTTCTGTACATTTCAACATGCACCACCCAGTTGTCTTGGAAAGTACATAGGAGGGGAAATCCAAATGATACCTACTTAATTTTTTCATCGCGCTTTATCTGTGAAGAGAACAGTCCCCCGCTCCCATTGCTCTACAGTCCAATGGATATGCCGATTGGCAGAAGCTAACCTACTAACACGATGATTCCTGGTTAGTACTGGTCCTGATGCTGGTCTCCTACCCACCACACATACTTTTTGCAATAGTCTTCCAACAGTTTCGGAGCTTTTTCGGTGACTCTCCGAACTTGTAATAAATTATCCCTGAGCACTGTAGCTGTAGGAAACCGATTTCGTTAGAACCGAAAGCGAAAGAAATTGACCGTATTCCCCAGTTTCCCTAAAATTTACTCGATGAATCGCAGACGTGACAGACTAAACGTTCTGCCACATTCCGTACGCTATGTCCTTCCTCCGCAGGAGCGACTGTTCTGACAGCATCTTCATAATAAATGACCATTTTTCTATTACTAAAGTTAAGCAAATAAAGTAATTTAACGAAGAGAAATTCGTCTGACTGTTTCACACCATTTCTGTGCAGTACAACTGCAATGTTTATTTATTACTCATAAGGAAAGGACTGCAAGAAAGCTATAAATGGCGATGACGTCATACTTTATCGTCAGCAAAAATTTAAATGTTTATAGATACATAATTATAATTCTTAATAATTAATTTTATTAATATTTTAAACAGTGGCGGCCAAGGATGATCTACTCGTATAACAAAATAAGAAATATAATTCGTTCTTTATCCAATAATTATTAATAACCGATTTATGTATAAGCAAATTTACATATGTATTTATAAAATTTGCATAATTCAAAACATTTTTTGTAATAAAAAAAATCAATTCGTCAATTTTTGCATTAACTAAATTTTTGATTAATATAAATTTTCAGTGATGAGTGCACACGAATATCATCGAGTAAGACTGTAAAAATTCGGACTCTGCATTATATGACAGCCTCATTTCTATCTATAAATCTAAAGCATTAATTGAATAAACCCATTTTTTTTTAGGTTCTCTTACTGTTGGAAGGTAAAGTACAGTGGTCGTATCAAATTTCGGTTCAACCTTGGTGGGTCGCAAAGTATACTTACGCCAGTGATTTTGAAGACACTTAGTTATGACTATTACATGCTTTTCGGTATGTTAGAGAAATTCGGCATCATGTATTCGCTAATAACTGGGTTAATTTTTGTCTCGTGTTAAAAAAAGTATAGAACTAAATAGGTTAAAATTTTATTTAAAGAAAAAATGGTCTACTCTTTAAATTCCGAGTAAAGTCAGTATTATAGCAGATATATCAAACTGCTGAATTAAGTTCAAGGCGAAAATAAAAAATTAATGGAATTTCTCTCGATATTTTATATATATTTATATAAAGATCAAAATTGATGTCAATTACAAGATAATGATCACATTGTAAACTATAATTAGCTTTTTAATAAAAATTTATAGCTAATTAGCTAATAAGTTAAAAAAACATGAATATAGATTTTGCGGGACCTTCTTCTCTTCAAGTCCAGTCAACCTTGAACATGTTAATACCAGGCATTCCGCTGATTGTGTCTGGCATATTTAAATATAACCTTGCCATATTTATTTATTTGTAATCTATTTATTTAATTATTATTTTATTTTTTAAAATAGTTTTATAATTTTATTTTATTAATTTACTCATTTACTTTCTCCAACTGCTGTTAGAGAAAATCTGTTCAAACTCACAGCATTTAATTACAAAGAGCTACAACTTTTATTTGAAACATTTCTCCAGGAAAGTTCATTTAAGGGGGATTTTTGGGGAGGAATGGGGTTATGTTTTCCTCTAAAGTGCTAGTTCAGTTTATTATATAATTGTATAATCTAAATAATATTAATTGGAATTGAATACGCTGCCAATATTCCTAGTTTGTATAAAATTGGTTAACCGGATTTTGCTAAGTTATTTCAGTTTTCTACAGTTTTATCCTTAAAAACAACTTTTAAGGGGGCTAAAAAACGTAAAATTTATTCTACGCCTGTTGCAACTGTTATATGACAGATATCGTTTGAGTTATTTTTTCGTTAACCAACATGTATTTCAGGTGATAACTCTATTTCTAAAATTTGACACGATTGCAATACTTTGAAGCTATCAAACAGTGATTCAACTAAAGCCAGTTGTGAAAGCCGTTATTTACAACTTGATCGCCCCACAATAGACTACCCAAACAGTCCGTAACCCTCTCTCTCTTACTCTTATAGACAGCACTAATTTATTACCATAGTTTCCATAAAAGGCCCAATTAATATCCCATTGTTTATTAATATAGTTCATATTTCTTGTTTAAATCAGCTTATTTAATGAGATATAATAGCTTTGTTGCAACAAACAGTTTCTGATTAGTTGCCAATTGAGTTCTGATTACGTCTGCGCGGCCTCTGATTGGTTTATGATTAATTTGTATTTGGGTAATGTTGGTATGCTCTTTTGTAATTTTTTAAAAAAAATTATGTGTCTATAATCTTCTTACATTGAAAATCATGTGAAGGTACTTATTGCGCATGTCAGCACTTACACTACTTGAATTCGGACTGTGCTGATCGATCACAAACTGGTTTCAAACTGGCTTGAAGTTTAGTTGGATCATCTGACTTTTTAGTTTAAAAACGGCTTGAATCTTGTTGAACACATTTCTATCATTGTGCACGCTCTGGATAATCACAAACCTGTTTCAAAGTTCTCTTAACAAACTTATATTCCGTAGGAGGTCAAGAAAGGTTTCGGAAATTAAGGTTTCAAAGATAACCGGGTTGGCAAATCAATTAAACGGAACTATTCCATAACAAGCGCTTTTCAGATTTATTTTTTTTAAAGAATACGAAAGCTCCTATGAGAATTGTTAGAATTTCAAATTTGAAGAAACAATACCGCGGGTGTGCGACTTTACAGACTAGTTTTTTGAGGGAATTTTCTCGAAAACGACCATAACGATTTTCTTCAAACTTGATATGCTAACTGCACAGATATAAACCTATAACTTAATTGTAAACATTATTTTAGAAAAATTAATGTTAGTGGGACCCCGGGACCCCTTGCACCGACGCCATATTGAATGTTTGGAAAATTGCATAAAATTTGAGGTTTAAAAACAATTGTGATTTTCTATATAACTGTACTAACAGGAGGACTAAGAGAATGTGGTGTGAATGTTTCACATCAGATTCATTTTTGAGTTGCATTGAACTCACCATTCACTCATACACCATAGTTTCTATTATAAAACAGCTTCTTTTCTTGTTCTCAAAATATGAATTTATAGTGAATACCAAATTTCTGAAATTTTGACACGATCGCAACACTTCCGCTCATCGCAGTAAGAGAAAGTAAAAGAAAAAAATCTAATGTGAAACACTCAAACGACTTTCTCTTACTGCAGTTATTACAACAGAGCTATTTTCCGTAATAGCGCTTGTTTTTGCGGTCATTGATCGGATTCAGGCGTTCGTCCATCATCAGGATGTTTTTTGTAAAATAGTGTCATAACATAGACTTGCGACTGTGCAGTAACTGGAACTTAGTGAAACACTTAGAAATAGTACTTTAGAGGCAAACATGGGTCACCACTTCTCCGGAGCCAGACAAAATGAAATTTTCTTAGAAAAATGTTTTAAATAAAGTGGAAAAGTCTTTATGTAATTAGTAAGTAAATTTAAAGACAATATTTGGAGCTGAATTCGATAAAATCGCGACATGATACTCATTCACCAAAATCGTACTTCCGTTGATGATTTTGACTGAAACTTCGTGTCGGATTCGATGATGGTTCGGGTACCTGGAATATCAAATTTAAGATTCCAGGCATTTTTTTGTTTTTGAGTGATTTGTTTACACACACACACATACAAAATATCTTTTTTATATTCATGTGACCTCAACACATGTACTTCCTTTGAAAATACAATTTCTGAAACTTGACACGATCGTTGTGCTTGTTCTCTTACATCAGGAAGAGAATGTCAAAATGGGAGTAAAATTGAGGCAACCTACAGTTTTCAGGTTACTTTGCATTGAACGGTTTTACATTACACAAACTTGGCAACTACTGTCCATCAATTACTCCGCACTTAGACAGTTCCTTTCCAAACGTAATTCACAAAAACAAGTCTATATTATCACACTATTTGACAAAAATCTTCCTGATAATAGGCGAACACCAGAAACCGGTCGATGACCACAAAAAAAAGCAGGCTATTACGGAAAATATATCTGATACTTTCCAGCTCTGCGGAACCAACCACAAAAACTGCAATTAATACAATTATAAAATTGAAAAGTTTTCTCAACATAAGTATAGAGATTGTCGAGATTGTCTGGCCCAGACGCCAGTTAGAAACAGTATCTGTTTACATTGTAAACCATAGGGCCAAAAAATTGCACAAACTCAAATTAATCATTAGAATTCTAACACCACAGATACTGCAAACAACTCTTAAAAATAATATAAAGGCAATTTTTACGGAAAAAATGGATCCAATAAAAGTGATAGGCATTTGTGTGTGTAGAAGTATGAGAAGTTTAAAGAAAACCATTGCAGTCGCTTTCAAGAAAATTTCAAAAAATTCAAGAATCATTGTGTAATGTTGCACTTCCGCAGTAACCACCACTTTTCTCCAAATTTGGAAAATCGCAGCAATATTCTACACTACTTCAATAATTATATAGGTACTACAAGTATACATTGTACTAAAGTGGCACATTATAGGCCAACTGAACGCTACTGTTCCCACAGAACCACCCCCCCAAAATCAAATTTTCCTTGAAAAATATTTTAAATAAAAGTGATAGGCCTTTATATGTGTAGATAGTATACGTAGTTTAAAAAAAAAAAAAGTTGAAACCATTTTAGATAAATCGCGCACAAACGAAAAAAAAGTTCAATAAAATCGCACTTCCGGTTGACCGATTTTTACCGAAACCTTGGTGTCTGAACAGATGGTGGTACCAATTTGAGCTTATTGTGATATTTTTGTTTTTGAAATATTCACACACACAGAGACCATTCGCTGAAACATTTTTATACGTACTTAGGCGACCTCAACACTTCTATTTCTGGTGAAAACTCAATTTCGAAAATTGACCGCAATACTTCCTCTCACTTAGGAATGAGAGAAAATAAAAATGTTATCCATTTTCTCATAAAAAAAAAAAAAAATGAACCATGTATATAGCTTTATTCGTAACGACAGACTTTGATGGAAGAATAATAAAAAAAGGAGATCTTTCTTTAATAAACAGTAAATAGCGGAAAGGATTTCCACATCATATTCCATTGTGGGTGGTTAAGTAAAGAGGGCGCTATGTGCCGCGGTATACACACATACACACACTCGAGAGGAAATAACATACAAACTGTTAGAGAGAGTGATGTGGGAATACAAAAAGGAGAGGAGCAGTGTTAGTGCGCGCGGGCACCACGGCTCACTATATTAGTAAAGTTGAGAGCGTGACCTCAATAGTGAGTTTGTAGTATAGTCACGGTGGCATTGCCATCCCCCCGCCCGCCCGCAGACATTCTATCGATCTTATTATATATATATATATATCGATGTTACAGCTCTTTACAGTATTATTATTATACATTATTATTGTTGTTATTATTCTTATTATTATATAGACCAATAAACTGTATTTACACTTCCTTATTTAATTTGTATTAATAGTCTATCTTTTAATTAATACTGATTTATAATGGAGTCTACATTCTTGAGAAAATATAAACAATTTTTTTTGTGTATGTAACTCTGAGCTCCAGCTCAAATTGCGAATGTATAAATCTAAAAGTAATTACATTGCAGTCCAGCAGAAAACGTCAATTAAATGGAACCAAGCTCATATTACATTTGAGATTTAACGCCACAATTTGCGCAGAATGCATAAAATCTATTTTTCCAGGAAAATATGGCTAATAAAAGTGATTGGTTTGTACATGCGCAAGCTAGGACACCAACTTTAAAGGAAATCTATGTAATGTATATAGTCGTTTTCGAGAAAAATTCAAAAAATTCGGAAACTTATTTTGTAAAGTCGCAGTTCCGATTAATCGATTTTCTTCAAATTTAGTATTCTCTCGATGCTTCTAATGTATATTAATATTATGTAGGTGGTCAAACCATACTAAAGTGGTACTTTAGAGAAAAGCATAAAGCTACTGACTGTTCTCACAGAACCTCCAAAAAGTCAATTTTCCCGGGTAAACATTTCAAACAAATGTGATAGGTATTTATGCATTTAGATAGTATACGAAAAAAAAAGGAAAATATCATTCAGTAAAGCCCATTTCCAATTGATAGTTTTTCTGAAAATTTTCGTGTCAGTTGTGATGGTGGTACCTAAACGGAATACCAAGTCTCTGAGGATTCCTGCGATTTTTCGTTTTTAACATATTTTATCGCTAAAAACAGAGGACCCCAAAACATCTATTTCCGATTCTTCTATTTTGAGACAACGCAGCAAAAAATATAAACAATTTTAAACATCAACGTGATCAAGGCACATCAATAATTCATTATCGATTTTATCATTATCATCAGGAGTATCTCTAATTGTAAAACTTTGCTCATCAAACCAATTTTATAGTTCATTCATGATGATTTTTTTTTATTTATTGATATTATTTTGATTGGTTTGTTTGTTTATGGGGGGTAATGCGAAGAACACTATTTTTAATAATTATATATTCGGCCATGACATAGTTTTGTATGTCATTGTCATTTAGGCTGTAGTTTGTAAAAATTTAATAGGAAGTTGTTAGAATACTTTGACAGAGATACTTTATATAAATATTAATAACTTTATATTTACTTTCTCTTATTAATGAAAGATGAAGAACCGCGAACGCGTCAATTTTTTTGAAATTGATCACACCGGAAATACCTAGAGTACAAAATTATTGTTTATTTGGCGAGAAAGTAAAATGCCACTTTTACACACTTGCTTGCGCCCAATCAGCGCCCAATCAGCGCAAGCAAGTGTGGCATTTGAACGAGAGTTGTAATGAAACTTAACTGCCTCGTTAAATATTATATTTTTTCTACGAACATTTAATTTATTTAAAAATAAAAAGGATGTAAAACAGGCAAGACATATAAGGTAATCTCTCAGAGAACGGTAATCACTGAAATTGGAAGAAGGTTACCTTCAGAAAGGTAAGCATTAGGTTAAAGTTAAACCAAATCATATTGTGTTTTCTGATATTTAATTTATTGTTCACTTGATTTATGAATATCTAATTTAGGAAATTTAAATAACCAGCAATACTATTAGGGTTATTTCTTGAACTTTAGCAACTGATGGAACTACAGCCGACTTAGGGCGAAAGAATAAGAAAGTCATCCAGTACATAAATGCTCAAAATAATAGGTATATAATGCTGATAGGTTACATACATACACAAAGTACTTAGAAAGAAATGCTAATTTACATAAGACACTTTCTTTCTTTATAAGAATCTGGTGTGAACCATTCACACAACTTTCTCTCACTCCTAATTAATACAATTTAAACAACAAATTTTCTTTCAAATTGCAATTTGCTGCGTTCAATGAATAATTGGGCTGGCCATAAACATGGTGGTGGGGATTTTACTTTTATACTTGAGCGGCCATATGTGAAGCGCTCTATGTCAAAATCAACAAAGCTTTTGCAAATTTAAATTAAAACTGACAGTCCCCCCAATATGCCACCAAAATCAACTTTTTCAGAGCTTTCAATTGTGCAGCAAGATTTCCTATTAAAGAAAATGATTGTATCTATTTTCGAAAGATTTCAAAAAACTCGAATTACCTATTCTTTGAAATCGCACTTCCGGTTGACCGATTTTCTTCAATTCGGAATCCTATCAATGCTTCTAATGTGTACTTAGATGGTAATATATTATATTAAAGTGGTACTTAAGAAGAAAGCATAGCGCTAATGTACCCCCACATCCCCAAACAAATCAATTTCCAGAGAAACTGTTTCAAATAAAAGGGATAGGTATTTAATTGTGTAGATAAGGAGGGGATTAGCTCAGTGGTAGCGCGCTGGACTAGCGACGTGGAGGTTCGAATCCAGCATGCTGCCCTTAGATTCACTCTTCCTAGGAGCTTCTACAACTCATTGTCCGGTGATGGGCAGTGTTGTGTGTAGCTTGAGAACACTGTTTGGAGGCTGGCAGTGCAATGAGAAGGCTCCTGAGGACACAATAGATTATTCAGGTCGCAGTGCAGTAATCCCCTCAACAATCTAATTGTGTAGATAGTATATACAAAATCATGTATCAAAATCATTTACGCCGATTCGAGAAAATTATGAAAAACTGAACAAACATTTAGTAAAGTCGCCCGAATTTAGCATTTTGCTCGAAATTTTCGTGTCTGATGCGGTGTTAATACCTAAATGGAAAACCAAGTTTATGCTTCCTACGACATTTCGTTTTTCAGGTATTCTGTTCATGTACCATCATCAATCTGCCAGGAAGATTTCGGTCAAAATAAGTGACCTGATTTTTCTTAATTACTTTCAATTTTCTCTATGACTTTTATTTGTAACTTTTTTCAATTCTGGAAACAGTGCGACTTTACATTATAGATTTCTGAGTTTTATTTTTTGAAATTTTCTCGAAAACGGCCACAATGATTTTCATTTCAACTTGGAATGCTCCCTGCACATATAAATACGTATCACTTCATTTCAAACATTTTTTTGAAAAAAAAATTATTTTAGATTGGTTCTAGTAGTGGTCTACTTGGCATAAGTTTAAATTTAGGATGCACAACCATTGTTGGTTTTGGGCGCTCCATACACGTTACTTCGCATAAGTTTAAATTTAGGATGCACAACCATTGTTGGTTTTGGGCGCTCCATACCCGTTACTTCGCATAAGTTTAAATTTAGGTTGCACAACCATTGTTGGTTTTGGGCGCTCCATACACGTTACTTCGCATAAGTTTAAATTTAGGATGCACAACCATTGTTGGTTTTGGGCGCTCCATACACGTTAGCTCAGGTATACATGAATAACCTCCCCCCCCCACCTTAAATTATGGGCACTCCCACCGTTGGTTACTAAACATTGTAAATGTTGCAATTTTAAAGCAAATTTTGTTTTAATTAAATTAGATTAAGGGAAAGTCGTGTGAATGTTTATTTAATTATTGTTTAAAAATTATCTTTAAATATTTACAAAAATGACATTCTTAAATTGTTATTACATGTGCTATTGCATCCTTCGGTTGTTAAATGAAACAAATCTAGGAAGTTGTAAGACAGAAAACATCTCATTAAATTATATTTGATTGATGTACAATGATTAATGCCGGATTCTCATAGACAAGTTCTGCTCCAAGGGAAGGTCACGTGTAGAAAGTGCTGCACGTGCGGTTAAAATAAAAAAATAAAAATTCAAGTATGAGTTGGCAGCACTGTTTGGCTCTTGTAATGTTGTTTGAATAATAAATAAATCGATAATTCAAAACTTATTAATATTAATATTATTAAATGCAATATAACTAGGTGTCTAGATCTGTGTCTATTGTAATTAATCCCTCTGCAAACCACTGGAAGCAATGATCTTTAAACTAGGAGAGATACCAAGCGGCCAATTATTTATTTCAATTGTATACAGTTTTATAAAAAAGAAATTTGGTGTGAAACACTTGACACTCGTTTTCTTTCACTGCAGTTAATACAACATTATTATGTAATTGAATAATTTCCTTCGAATATTAAATTTTACTCATTTACACTAACAAATATGTATAGTGGTACTGAGGAGGGGATATGTAACTACCTAAGGCAAGATTTATCAAGTAATACCAAGTAGTACTTGAAGTGATTATATTCTAACCCAAAAAATCACAATTTCGGAATTTGAGCAAAATATATCTAATTTTCACTAATATATCTACTATCTAATATATCTTTCTAATATCAGAACTTTTGCAATCACCCAGTATTAAACGTACTGTGCATACAAAGCTAATTGGATAATAGCTGTACAGTTCCCTAAGAAAGTGGGAATTCCTTCAAAACTTTCAAATGAATTCAGAAGATTACATCCAAAAGAGGAACTGGTTCTTAGAAATCCAAACCACTGGCACCTAGATGATCTTCTTTGTCTTTTTGCCTTTGTTTATGCATTGATTGCTATTCACTTCCTCTTGAAGACTACGATCTTGTTATATAAAGAAAATCTTTTTTGAAACTCAGGGATATATAGATAATTTTTATGAACAAATATATAAATATAATTAAACCCAATAGGAATACCAATGTACACTTGCATTTTACCCTTTTTAAAAAGTGTTTATTTTGTGATGTTTGAAAACTTGCAGCTTGGGGAAAATATTTTAGGAGGATGTGCTTTAATGTTTCGCAATGAATGGAAGAATCATAGGTGGCTATTTCGCCTAGGGATGACAATCTTGAATGGAGAGAAATTTCAGCAGATGGTTTTAAATGAAGAAACGTACAGGTATTACGGATGATTTTTACATGCTATTGGTAGATTATAGTGTGTCATGTTGAGTCAGTGGCAAGATTAGGAATTTGTTTTGTATTGTCCGGAGTTTGTTAATATTACTACTACTAGTCAGGCAGGCGGAGGAAGCCTAAAGTAACATCGGTCTGATCATAACTTGGAAAAAGCAGGTTGGTTTTGTTTAGTCATTTTTGAGTCACGAGAGAGTAACGTCTTATAGTACTTTTTTTTACGGAATACACTTTACTGTACTTTACTGTCTTGTACTTGATTGGAGAAGTCCAATTTGTGGCATTTAATTTGTCTGTTTATTGGTCTGTGTTTAGTGAATAGTATGGCGTTAGTTTTGTCATCATTTATTGTTATTATTTTTATTTTCCATTTCCAATTCAGCGACTCCCCATAGCAGAAAGCAGGGCTTGTTCACGCAACTAAACGATCAAGGAGGAGAATCTTAGTCTAAACAAACAGAATTTACATTGATCAACCTAACACTGGCATACTCCCATGGGATTTACAGTTTGCTGTTTACAACTGCATGGGTTTGTAGCGAGCCTAGAGAAGGTGAACACTAGCTCACCACTTCACAGACTTCCAGCTGATTATTGCTATCTTTTTACAGGTATCATCTAGAATACAGTGGGGGATTTGACTTTGAATCTCCCTAGAAATTTAAATCTAAATTTAAATTAGCGATTTGAGATAAACTGAGATCTTGAAAATAATTTCGCCTCCAGTATTGAACAAAGGGCAGGGCGAATGTTAAACAAATATCTCCTTCAGGTTCAGTAATGTCTAAATTTTTCTAGATAAAAGAAGAAAAGGTAAAAAAAAGAGGGGTAGAGAATGTTAATGGATGTGTGTGCCTTCATTTTATTTTTATGGTTGGGGAAATCATTTTGTTAGGTACGTTTAGTAGTGTGGTATTGGAATGTGGCTGGGCCTTTTTGGGGATATCCGGTTGTTAGCCCAAGGACAAATACACAAACTATTTCATGGCTTCATTGCCTGCTGTCCATTCAGTGTACATTACTGACTACAGATTTATTATTTGTCCGCCTGAATTTCTATTTTCTACGATCATAGAAATTCTATTCTCCTCAGAATTCATTTTTTCAGATTACTCGAGTTTGAAAATAAATTATTTTTAAGAATTTGTTTGTGTATGCCTATTTGTGTAATAGTATAACCTAAAAACTTTTTATTTTATTTTTTTTTTATTTGAATTGTTACTAGCTGCTAAGTGTGCTATAAGTAACACTGATAAACTCACACTGAGTAAACGAGCGGAGAAGCTCAGCGGTAACACTCCCTAATTAATTATTCGAAATTGCTCTCTTCTTCTGCTGAGAGAAGATCGCGAGGCCACTAGCGCCTTAAACGTCTGGGAGGATTATCTGGAAGGAAACTGGATGATAAATTTCGTATAAAATAGCCTAAAAACAAAAACAAAATTCGAACTTGATACTCTATTTTGTTAAAACACCAGGAGATCTGGAAAAAAGTTTCGGAAGATCAAACCCATTTTACATATGGAATTTGGAAAAATTACAAAAGAAAACGGTGTTTAGGTTTTTATTATTATGTACTTTAAGGAATTTAATTACATAATTAAGAAATGAAGTATTTGTTGCAGTTTTTTCAAACTTGAATTTTATGTTCCTTAATATTACATAGATCAGAATAAGCGATGAGGAGACCCCGAAGATGTTCATGGAAGGAAATTTAGATCGCAGACTTAGGCTGAGGTGGAAAGACTGCCCATCAATTAGGACGACCTCTAGTATTCGGCATATTAGATATTGGAAGACAGCTGTACAACTCGTTGAGGAGACCAAGAAAAATATCGAGTTGTATCGCCATTGAGAAAGGAAGAAGAAATTACTTAGGCAATAGAAACCTGCTGTACAATGTACTTAACCTGCATTTTAGAGCAAAACTTTTGCAACTTGCTCCGGATCCCCTGTAAAGATCCATTTTCCTGGGAAAATATTTCCAATGAAGGCCAACAAGTGGTAGTTTAGTGTTGAAGTTTAAAGAAAATTGTTGCAAACATTTTCGGTACAATCAACAAAAAGTGAAAAAAGAAGAAGCAAAATCGCCTTATCAAGTGAGACGTTGACGTCAGTTGCCAAGAATATCAAATTTGAGCTTCCTCTTACATTTCTTGTTTGTGAGGAGATCTTAAAACAACATTTTTTATAACGGTGTATAATTGGGTCTTTTCATCTTACAATTCAAAAATGGTTTTTTAGTTACTTACTAAGCTTACTCCTCAAAAAAACAGGTCTCATTTTCTACAACTTGAGGCCATCTCTGAGCCAACAATTCCAAGTTCTTCCGATACCTGGAGCTATCTTTGGAGGCACAAAAACTCCAAACATCCGTTTTCACCTTCTCCGTACTTGTAAATTTTTTACCGTGCAAAAAATGGGACATGGAGCGGAAGAGATGGTAATCAGTGGCTACCAAATCTAGGCTGTATGTTGCAAAGAGAGGAGCTCAAAATTCAGATCTTCGATTACTGAGAACGTTTAATGTGACGTGTGCGGCCTTGCGTTGCCTTGTTGAAGGAGTGCACTTTTTCAAATATTTCTTGAGAGGTATATTTTGCAGCCAAAACGGAAAGTACATGTTCTTGCTGATTAGGGTAAAATTCGGATATAATCGCACGACCGTCAGGAAGTAGCTCAAAATGAATGACGCCCTTGTAGATCCACCGCATCACTTTTTTCTCAAATCCTTCTCTGCGGGGAACAGTACATCTGGTTGACCTGATCTAATCAATTGTTTTTTTTTTTCTACATAGTCGAAATAAACCCACTTTTCAGCGCAGGTAATAAAAAAATCACTCGGGTTTTGAAAGAAGAGAAAATAAAAATGAATATGGATAAAATTGAAGAGCAAGCTGTGTTTTGATTGATTATTATTACATTAGGGAATTTAATTATCTATTAAGAAGTGACGTGTGAATTCATAAATATAGATAGATTACAATAGATGAGGTCGAGAAAACAATGATACAATAGCGAAAGAAGATGAAGATGAAGAAAAAAGAAACGACAAAGGAAGAAAAGATGACAGGACTAAGATGACTGCCGAATGAAACACCAAACAACTGTAGTGATGTGAACAGCTCTGAAATCGGTGGGTGTGTGTGTGTGCACGCGCGCGCGTGTGAGCAATGTACGTGTTTATGTGTGTTTATATTTGTTGGGCCAGATGTAAGTAGTGGTGTGGTTGGTGACCTGTATGGCGACGATGAGGGGTGCGGTAGTGGTGAAGTAAAGGTGATGTGGTCTGTCAGATGGTTTTATATACTTGTATACAAGAAGACCGCCTTGGGGCGCTCTTTGACACACTGTGTGCGTGGGTGTGTGTGTTGGTGTGTGTTTTGTATGTGTATTACGGATACAGCCCTGGTTGTTCTCTTGAACACTGAAACCGAAGAAGACTATACTACTAACATTTCTTTCTCGACTGAAATACTACTTTGACAGAGTCTTATTTTAGTGTGGATTTTTTTAGTATTGTAGCAATAGTAGTAGTAGTAGTAGCCGTATAGAAAGATAGTGGGAGCAGAGGCTCAGAGAAACATAGAATGGTGTAGCGAAGAGAAAGAGAAACATAGAATGGTGTAGCGAAGAGAAAGAGAAACATAGAGAGACCTTTAAAAGTTAACGAGAGAATGAAAGAGAAGAAGAGTTGAGAGAATGAGTGAGTAGAGAAACAGAGGAGTTTAAATTGGCTTTCTAGAATGGGACTGTGGAAGGGGAGCTCTTGTTATGGGAAGCAAGGGTGCCACAAGAGGGGCGTGGCGGAGGTATAGGCACATTAGTCAACCGGCCGTTCTGTTTTAATAGAGCCTCTACACAGCTCTTTAGTGTTTCACACTGTTATGGACTCTTGTATTTATTAGTTCAACTATTCTAAATATTACTCCAGAAAAGGAAACACAAAAACAGAAAGGAAACCTGACTTTGTTTGTATATTTAACTAAGCACCCAAGAAAAATATATACATAAATATATTACATACAGTTTAATTACTTTAAACGAATGCAATGTTAAATCTTAATCTGGCGTGAAATCCTCACACGACTTCCACTTAATACAATATTATGAAACTAACAAGTTTTCTTTAAACTTGGATATTGTCACTTATCCTGACCATAAATATGGCGAGGTTGCATGTACCCAAGGCAGGTGATACTTGAAAGTTATTAGATAGGAGTCCTGAAGAGAGCGCCAATAATGTCGAACAATCCTACATAACATTCCTCAGAAGTCACTAAAAAAAATGTTTCCGGAAAATGTTTCAAGTAGAGGTTATATGGTGATTAATATACCACTCGTTTGGAGGAAATAGTTGGAGCCGTGTTCAGAGAAAAACTATACAAAAAAACGGAATAATCCATTCAGTAAAGTGTTACTTCCGGATGGCCGATTTATTTTTATCCTAAATCTTATTGTCAGGTCCCTTGACGGAACTTAAACGCAAAATCAAATTTGAACTTTCTTTGATTTTCCGTTTTTGATTTACGGTGACCACATACACAGACCAATTTTTAAAAACCACTTTTTCGGACTTAGGGGACCTCAAAATGTATATTTCCGGTGTAAACTGTATATCTAAAATTGAACGCGATCGCAATGCTTCTTCTCACAGCCGTAAGAAGAAGTAAACATTCAGTAAAGTTGCACTTGTGATTGTTGACGGATTTGGTTGATTGAAACTTTCGGACCTTTTTGCAATTTGTATTGTTCCATTTTTGAGATATTTTGTTTCGCACTCATAAAACTATCATCGTTTGAGGACCAAACAAAATTAAATTATTCGTTTATATATATATATATATGGTATTTTAGTGACGGAGTGAGAGAGGTTGAGTGAGTGGGAAAGCAAGAGAGATAGATAGAATAATAGTGAGAAGGGTGATAGGCACCAATATTAGTGGTGGTGCTGAGGAGAGGTAGGTGATTGTGTTGTGTATAGTGCAGTCAATAGAGACTTGGTTTGGCATTGAGTGTCCCATATTTATTTTTGTAAGTGAGTGTACCCAAGGCTACCATTACACTACATCACTTACTACTAGATTACAAAACACACACACACCCACACACACATACACATAGTACACTCCGTACTGCCACCCCTGCGCAGAGACTGCTGGTTTGATTATTGAAGAGTTTAGGACGACACACTGTAACGCTTGCTTACCGCCCTTCCATCATATTCTGTCTCTTATCATTCCATTAACTTCGCCGCGCTATTTTCAATAATGTGCCTTTATTATATCTACTACGATCCCCCACTCCACACTACTTTTTCAAATTCTACTACTTCGATTTGTAGAATGGAAGGAAGGTGCCCTCGACAGTTGTTTTTGAGAATGCAGTCTCAATATCTCAAGGCACTTCTTTGGATTAGAAGGACCTAATATGACAAAATTGGCAATATTCCAGCAATTTGTAATTAATTGCTTATATAAAATGGCCTTTAGGATATTTTAAACAAAGCTATTTACAAATTAGAATAACCAGTTTTTAAACAACTAACTACTATAGAAACACCAGCTCGTAATATCAGTGGACAAGAAGAAAAAACCCACAGTGATAAGAAAAAACTATTTATTTTAAGAAAAAAAGTAATATCCTTGCTATAAAAAATAAAAAAAAAAACACGAGCCATAAGCGTGCCTCCAGAATACTCAATGACGTCATCACTTGTTATTACAATAAACGATAAAAATCATTGTTAACAGTCTTAAGTGTTTACAATAAAAATATTAATAACAAATTTTGAAGTGTTTATATCGTAAGATTTTGTTGCAAAGGTAAAAAAGTCTGTTATCATTGCTTTATCTTCGCTTATCTGTAAATTTTTGAAAAAAAAGGCAATTACGTAAATTTTTCCATTGTGTTTTTTTTACTTTCTCTTATTGTTAATTAAGAGGAAGGATTGTGATTGTTTCACATTTTCACCGGAATTTCATGATTACGAAAAAATGTTTTTAACGGTTGGTCTATATAAGTGTGTGTCTACGAGAACAAAAATCTAAAAACCAAGATGCTCAAACTTTGTATTCAGCTCAGGTGCAACTACCCTATTTGACACGAAAGTTTCCGGCAAAATCCATCAACCTGAGGTGGGACTCTACTGAATGGTAATTTTTTTTTCAGTTTTTGCGATTTTCTCGAAGACTCCAATGAATTTCTTTAAACTTAGTATTCTATCCGTTGTTAGTATACTAAGGCTTAGTTAAACTTAGTATTCTATTGGCGCTCTCTTCTGGAATAATGTAATCACTTGTGTCTGGGTGTGCACTTACACTTCCCGTTACTTCTACATTCACTTTGAATAAAATTTGAACTGAAGAAAATTTATTTTATATATAACTGAATTAACAGCAGTAAAAGAAAGTCGTGTGAGTGTTTACACCAGAAGTTTTTCCGTCCGAATTATCTGAAGACATTTACTTCTCAACATAGTTAATGTAGGAACTCATACCATTTGCGTACATATTTCTGATGGATCATGCCAATAGTAAGTGTGTCATATCAAAATCCCAGACATAGACAGTTGAGTCATTCTAAGCTGGTGAGTCATGCTAGGTACCTAATGTCATGGGTAATTCGTGTCAGCAACTAGCCTGTGTGGCGAATGTTTCGATACATGGTGGTCTCTATTGCTTTTCCCATTTTTTCGTGACTATTGTTAAGATGAAGTAGTGCGATCGGGTCAAATTTTTGAAATCTTGTTTTCACCGGAACTACATGTCCAAATATCCATGTTCCAATTGAAATCCCCCAAGTATGGAAAATCTTGATATTCTCTTAAGATAATATAATCGCATCAGTCAACTAGAAATGGAACTTGACTTTTTTTTTAATTTTTCCCGAAGGCCAAATCATTTTCTCTAAACTTGAAAAATTAATTATATACATAGTGGCCTACCACTTTTGTTTGACATTTCTTGGAAAATTAATTTAATAACAACAGGAAGAGAGTGGTTGGTGATGGTGCATTGATAATGAAATGGTGAATGGTGGTGAAAGGTGAGAACGAACGAACTTGCACGAAGTTGTACATATGATTTTACAGATTGAGATCTCTTGACAAGTTGGTACTCTTGCTTGTTCTAACGATGGAGAGCTTAGTAGTGTGGCTGGCTTGTTGAACTTGGTTGATGTTGATATAGTGACTGGTGTTTCTTAGATGACTCTTTAAACATTTTTATCTTACACAGGAGTCCTCAAAACGGATATTTCCGGTGAAAACTCAATTTCGAAAACTTGACAGATCGCAATACTTCCTCTTACTAATAATAGAAAGTAAAAAAAAAACAAAACGCTGAGAGAGACTGATTTATATTAATTATATTAATGCTGTTAATTAGGAAACATTTTCTTTTCAACCAATTAAAACTAATGGAATCAGTGACTAATAAAGAAAAATAAATAAATAAAAAGAAAGCGAGGGGGACAGAAGAACAGTATTACTGAAGATAATTTGTTCTATTTACCAGTGCGAAGGTGTTCACGGTGAAGTTCACAAATAAAAAAATTTAAAAAATGCACTCACTAGAAAATAAACCTACAATGAAATTAATGAGTAGAAGCGTGTGGAAATGAATGGAAGGCAGTAATAGGCGGCGGAAGATCTGGGGAGCGGCATTAATGGTAGGACAGACGGTGAGCGGGCGGCTACAAAACTGTACCGCCTCCAGTTTTAACAAAAGGGGTTACAGAGGGGTAATGGCTTGGCAAGTAAGTTACACAGAATGAGAGTTGGGAGAGAGAGCGAGGGAGTGAGAGAAAGAGAATCTCACTCTCTCTCCCTTACGTCGAGCCCCGCAAGCCTACACTAAATGAGCAAAGCCTTTACCCTTCTTAACGTGTGCTGGTTATTAACGCATAACAGTTGGTCCGTCAGATCCTTTATACGGGTCGATGAAAGAAGTGTGATGCATGCATTTTGAAAAGTGACAAAACTCGACAGTTTTTCTCGTTTTTGGACTTTTCCCTTCTCGAATCTTGTTCTCCTCAAATCCAAAATCTAAGAGATAACTCGGAATTATTATTATCATCCCAATAAAGTCCATAAGTATACATCAAGCTGTGAACAAACACCTATCTTATTATATCTCCAAATCTCCAAAACTCTCTTATACGTAAATCAGTATTTGAAGCACCAAAGAGGAAGATTTGCAATGCATGATTTGGTGTAGTACGAGTTTGTTTTAAGTAGAGACCATTTTGAAATTGGATAAACTTATAAATGATAAATATGATTAATCATAGCCAAATATATTCCTTTAGTTTCCTTATCCTAGTGTCAAAGATGTGTGCCGCCAGTGTCCTGGATAACCATTGACTATACCGCTGTTCATTGATAATTTTCTCCAAATAGCTTCGGTTTTAAAAACCTTTTCATTAAATGCTCAAAGAGATTCATTCATTCAGGGCTAAAGGGAGAATGCCAAAAATTTCCCAGCAGTTGCTGAATGCTGAGAATTGTTTCAGCTGTGGAATGCTGAAATTGTCCTAACAGTTTTCCACAGATAATACTCGTTTAGCAAAGTTTTGATATCTCTGCCATGATGTCTGCTCTAGCTCCAACACTACTATCTTGTTTATTCATAAAAGGAAATGGTATGCATTGCAGTTCTTGGAGATGTTGTTGAACTCATTAACGTTGTTAATGAATAGTCTAGGGCACTGTCAGCAAATTTCTTTGATCCTGGGATAATAGCAGTGGTGACGTGCTATGACAAATTGTTCCGCAAGCGGACAACTTGCTCCACTTCTACTTCCTCTTACTCCTAGTAACAGGAAGTATTGCGATTGTGCAAAACTTTCTTCAAGTTTCGTACACTATCCAATTTTTCCACTTTTTTGCAATTTTCTGGAAAATGGCTCCAATGATTTTCTTTAAACATGATATTCAATTACATATACAAAGATCTACAACGTTTATTTGAAACATTTCTCCGGAAAAATTCATTTAAGGGCGACATTTGGGGAAGGTGTGGGGTCATGGTTCTTCTGAACTGCTATTAGTTCAATGATTGCTATACAATTCTGCCAACTAAATAATATTAATTAGAATTATATAAGTTGCCAAAATTCCCAGTTTGGAGAAAATCGGTGGACCGGAAGTGCGACTTTACTGAAACAGGTTTTTGTGATTTTTTTCCATAAAAATGCCGACAGTTTTAAATACTACTAAAAATTGTAAGTGTGAAGCTAATTTGCCATTTCGCAGTAAGAGAAAGTTGTGTGATTGTTTCACTCAGATTTTTTTTTAGATTTTGCACCGGCTGTCTTAATTTCGCATTTCGCTGATTAAACAGTAAATAAGTTGTTCGGGTAAGCTCCTTTATATTATATTATTCAACAAGTTAATAAAAATCAATACTTAAATCGCTACAATTCAATCAAACAATACTTAGTGTATTATTAACGATTTATTGATTAAAAAATTATTAGTTAAATATGCATTATTAATGTTTAAATTACTAATAACATGAATCACTATTAAAAAAAGAGATCGATTATTCTAGGTAAATATTAAACTTATTTGTTAATTTATGTGGAAATCTCATTGTTGATTAATTAATTCAGATAATTACACTAAATTAAATATATCTATACTACAAGTAAAGTACAAGCTAAATAGTATAGTGATACGTGCATACTCTTATGGTATGCATAGGGATGTGCATACCATACTGTATCACTGTTATATAATATTCATATAATAATACATATTAATTACATAATGAGCTGGATAATGTTGTTAATTGTTAATGATATTGTTGATACATTATAAATTGTTATTTACTCTTACTGCTTGCTGTAAAAGGAAGTATTGTAATCGTGTCAAATTTTTGATATCGAGTTTTCAGCGGGAATTAACGTTTTGAGGTCCTCTGAGTTCAAAAAAATGTTTTTATAAATTGGTCTTTGTGTGTGTGTGTGTGTGTGTGTGTGTGTGGTCAGTATAACTCAGAAATGGTAAATCGCTGAAAGATCAAAATGTTTAAAGTGAAAGTGAAAGGTATTTATGTGTTCAGGTAGTAGTAACGGATTTTAAAGAAAATCGTTGGAGCCGTTTTCGAGAAAATCGCATTTGTTTCTAGGCCAGCACGCCCAGGCACCAAAGTAGTATAGCTTTGTTGTTTCTGCCCAGGTCATTGAATTTGCCTAGGAATTCCCATAGCATTTTTGAACTGATGACATATGCGTTCAGTGCTTTAATGGCGGCTGGATTACAGTCTCCTGATTCCGATATTTCCTACCGAGGTTAAACTGGGCATACTTTCCAATAGTGTGAATTTCCGACTGGAAGAGGCTGGGAAACGTGCCCACAGATGATGAATATTTGGTCTTCAGCCGAAGCCCAAGTCCTTTCATATTCAAACCTTAAAATTTACTTAATTGAAGTTGGCAATACTTCTTTTTTTTTTAATCTCTAGAAATTATATGTCACTTTTACTCCTTTTAATATGGTCACTGAATTTAGTGGAATAACTATTACATTAATCGGCTGTTGAAGGAAAATATAATTTATATCTATTGCTCTAATATTGTCTCTAATTTCATCCTAACAAGTAATTGTGTATATTTTGTATATTTACCTTTTAATCATTATTTCTGTGTAGTGACCTTACAATATTTTGAAGACCATTCTATAATTTTATTTATTGTTTGACTAAATTCTACAAATGGGAGTATAGGGATACAAAAAAAATGGAATTACAAATTTGTGGAGCATATTAAAATAAGGAATTACGTGGGAAGATGTTTAATATAAGCATAACCTTGCCAAAATGAGGTAACCTTCAGATAACCTTCATTTTTAAAAAGACAATAATAATATAAAATGATAGAGGTGAACATGTTTAGTAGGTATAACAAGTTTTAAAGGAAAATGTTCGAGTTATTTCTCGAGTAAAATCGCGGTAAAATTGAGAGTAAAAAGATTTTGCATATTGGTATCTTTTGGTTAAGCAATTTTGTCCGAAACTTTCATACCGGATCACCCTGGCGGTACGTAAATAATTATCAAGATTGGACTTTATGCGATTATGTAAATGAGAGAGACAGAGAAAGTAGCAACAGAGAGAGAGAGAGAGAGAAAGAAGAAATTCGAAAAATCTCTTTTTCGTAATTAGACTTCTCAGAACTTACATTTCTAATGAAAATATTGCACGATGCCTTACTTCCTCTTACAGAATGAGAGAAAGTAAAAATAAGTCTAGAGCATGACTTTGGGGGTTGCTGGAAACTCTTATCTATGCTGTCAATTGGTCCATATAGATGTCAGGAAACCAATTCACAGCAAATTTAGTACACTAAAGCTGGACTCAATCATTGCTTTGGAAACCGCATCAAAGCGCTATCACTGAGCATCCAAGCGCATGCCACCTACAACAACACCCTCTGTCACGGCCACTGAAACGTGTTGGCGAATGGCCTTCAATCTCTTACTTAATGATAAGAGTAATTAAATAAAGCTGACCAACTGAGGGGCTTACCCAGATGAAGTTGAAAGAATAAAAGTTAGTCGCGCTGCACTTACCTTGAAAGGTTCACAAAGCTAGCACACCACCGTTAAACAAACAAGATTTGTAAATAGTCACTCTTCAAGCGACTCACAGTAGCCAACTATACTATTCTATATTCATCACGCTATACCAGTACCATTCACTTATCGCTCGGTCACTCTACCACCTCAAATATCTTCTCTTCTTAAATTCGTTCAAATATAAATTGTGAATACACTGCCAGTTCGGTGTTCACATTTCACCACTCTCAACCATCACTTTCTGCTACCATCATACAGAAAATTTTGAACCAAATATGGATTAATATCGTAAGCATGTGAAGAATGTTGGGAATTTTTGCGGGAAAATATTTCAAATAAAAGTGATAGGTATTTATGAGCTGTCGATAGTATACGAAGTTTAATAAAAATCGTTGCAGCCATTTTTGAGAAAATCGTAAAGTCACACTTCCGGTTGATGGATTTTGCCCGAAACCTTCGCTTCAGATGCTGTGGAAGTACCTAAACGGAATACCAAGTTTAAGCTTCCTGCGATTTTTTGTTTTTCAGATATTTTGTATTTCACAATACACACACATACACACACACACACACACACACCATTCGTTAAAAACATATTTTTCGTATTCAGGGAACTTCAAAACATGTAAGTCCAGTGAACAGCTGTTCGCCTTAAAATACTTCTGTTACTGCTGCAAGAGAAAGTAAACAAAATTGTCTAATAAAATATGACAAAATATATTTTCCTTGGACAATTTGCTAGGTTTCTGGCGTTTGCAATATTTTCTGAATGTCCTTGATAAACTGGCACGGGGCAGAAAACAGTTTTCAGAAAAATATGTGGAAAACCTAGTATGCAAACTGATGCTGCACTGTGCAACTCTGTAATATCACACCGTTGGTTGAGAACATGCTGAAGATATCCCTGAAAAACTTGAAACTGGTAGACAATCATAAAATCTCTTGTTGTTTTCTTTCAGCATTGCCGAGGAGCCAATCATCCGGACAGAAGATTCAGCAATGCGTAAAATAAACAATTTAATTTATAGAAAGACAAAACTTTGACCGAGAGAGAAAAATTCTTCCAATCAAATCAGTTAAGTACTTTGTTAGCAATAGTAAATGCATATTATGTTAATTTTATGATTGTATATTTAATGTTATAGCCGTAATAATTTGTTAGTGTCTGACATACATGATCTAAATATGTATGTAAATATGTGTTTGTCACACAGAATGGGTAATAAAAGATAATTAATCTAATTATCATTTAATAAATTGTATAAACATATGATTTAATTCTTGTTATACTAAATAAAAATCTGGTGTGAAACATCTTCTCATTCCATACAGAGTTACAGAGTTTTGTACTATTTATTTATTTATTTGGTATTTTATCCGTCGTAGCAAGCACATTTATTTTGCTCCTGACCCGTTTCGGATTTTCATCCATCGTCAGAGTAAATCTATCCATTTCGTGCAGAGTTCACTTCAAACGCACTGTTTTCGTTTCACTCGACACTTGTGGTTTGTGTGGGTGTGTTTAATGACAAAATGGAATCATTATAAATTATGATTAGACATTACAAAATAGTGCATAATAAATAGTATGTTAATAGTATTAAAATAGTATATAATAAATTTCTAAAAATCGCTTTTTAGGATCCCTGTTCATTTCAAAACATATATTTCTAGTTCGATAACTCAATTTCGAAAGTTTTTCACGATCTGCAATACTTCACTAGGAGTAAGTAAAAGTAAAGAAAAAAAACTAATTGATCTATATTAAAAAAATTTTACAAATATTGCAATAGTTGTTGTGGTGGTTGGTTCCGCAGACCTGGAAAGCATCAGAGACATTTTCCGTGGCAGCCTGCTTCATTTTGTGGTCATCGACCGGTTTCGGGCGTTCGCCCATCTTAGGATGCGTTTTTCAGACAGTGTGACAACAAAGACTTGCATAGAGCATATTCAGTTTTGCACACTCATTCAGTTTTACAAATATTACAATAAATTATTTTTTCTACTCAAACATATGCTCGACATATTTCACCGGAAACGGTAAAGTGAGCATCGTAACTAGCAAACCATAATGTCACCTGATATTTTGATGCACCAATCTATGGCTAGGTTGGATATAATGACGTAATATCACTGTTCCAATTGGCCATGCGAGATTTTTTATCTACATAATGCCTTATATCTTCAAGAGTGTAGGGTCAATTAAATTGCCAGATACATTTAGCTTATTAAGTTCTCAATACAGTTAATATGATCGAGAATTGTTTTTGCGCTACTTCTTTCTAACATGAATGGAACAAATCCTTTCAGCAAAAGATAATTTTTCCGGTTGAGGGTTTTGACCGATAATTCCCTGTGAGATCGGCTGGTAATTAAAATTGTTTTATCAAGTTTGAACTTGGAGCGAAATTTTTTCATTTTTTGGTGTATGCGTTCACTTACATACTGAGCGAATCAATCTCAAAACATAAATTTCCCATGAGAACACTGATAATAACACACCAATGAATTAATGTTAAACTAATTAGCTAATGAAAAAAAGATACTTATTAAAATACAGTAATAGATCACTTTCCTGGTAGGACTGAAGAGGAATTAATGAGGAAGTTGTTCGTCTCATATTTAGTAAAAGAGAGTTTGCTCCCTGAGTTATGTCCCAGCAGTCTTCAAAGAAAGAGATATAGAGGCGGTGTAGTAAAGAGAGAGATGAGTTTATCGGGTAGAGTAAAAGGAGGGGATTTAGGTCCTGAAGTGATGGAGGTAACAGATTACATTTAGGCGGGCAATAAAACTTGGAGAGAAGGATAGCTCTGTGTGTGTGTGTGTGTGTGTCTGTGTCTGTAAGTGTTGTGTGTCCCGGTAATGCACTGCTAAAGTAACATCTGTCACACTAAACTTGCTACACATTTCTAGTTGTACTGTCGAACAGGGCAGCATCCAGGCAAATGCAGAACCGCTTCTTCAACACAAAAAAAAATAGAGTGAACCAACTTTTTATCTATTCTATTTTATCGCCATCTTTTATAAATCTTTATTTATTAACTTTACAAATTATATAAAACTTTTACTATTAACTTTATAAATTACATTTATAACACTGTGACTATCGCTGAAGTAGAGAGAAATATGATGTGAAACATTCACACGACAGAGGCTGTTGGTACAATTATATATAAAATGACAAACATTCTTTAAATTTCAAAATTTACTCATTCATCCTAACATAAATATGGAGGGATTGGGGTAAATAGTAAGCTCGGCAACTTAGTTGTGAACCCCGAATAGCTGTTAAGCTCCGCCCATTGCCAAAGCTTTCTAGTAGGTGTGACGTCATTTAATTCCGCCCACAGGTTTCACAACTAAATTGCCGAGATATATCTACCCAGATAGTTATAGAAGTGATCGAAGTGAGAGCTAACAAACACATTTGAAATTTAACGTCTAAGATTCCTCAACCCCCCCACAAATCAATTTGCAAGGGAAAATGTTCAAATAAAATGATAGGTATTTATGTATTTCGGTATTACATACAAAGTTTACAAGAAAAACGTTGGAGCCGTGTTCGAGAAAATCGCGAAAAACTAAAAGAAAAAACATTCAGTAAAGTCGCACTTTCGGTTGATGGATTTTGCCCGAAATCTTCGTGACTGCTGCGATAGTAGCATCCTAAAGGGAATACCAAGTTTCAGCTTTCTACGAATTTTTGTTTTTGAGATATTTTGTTCACACGAACACATACATACCATACACACACACACACACACTCACTCACACACAAAACACACACACACACGGAGAGATTAAAAAACATTTTTTTCTTACTCACGGGACTATGAAACATTTCCAGCGAAAACTCCATTCATTCTTCCCAGGAGTAAGGAAAGTGAAAATCTAATATGAAACATTTGTACTACTTTCAGTTGCTGAAGTTAATAATATAAGTGTAAAAGTGGTAAATTTCTGGATTAAAAGAAATCCATTTTTGTGTAAAAGGTGTTAAAACTTGTGCGAAGAATTACCAATAGAACTCGTTGTAATAACCTCTAAATCAAAGTCTTTTTTCAAATATCATTGGGCGTTTCAGCAAGTTTCAGCATCTGTCCATATGGCAAAGTCCATATGTGTGATCATATCTTGAAAGAATGGTTTGTCACAAACCTCATTCCAATCTAAACAGGCTAAAAGAAAGAGTCTTTAGTGTGGGTGCAGTTCGTACTTTTTCACTGGAAATTCTGTGTTATTCGATCGCCGATTGGCCAAGGAAAGTTAAAGCGTGCATTAGGGCCAGAAGTAGACATTTCGAATAATTTTTTTTTTTCAATTGTTATTGAGGATGTTTTGCCCAAATGAAATAAAGTGTGACTCAGTATAATCCAGTTTTGTTTCATTTCAAACTGGAGAATTTTATCTCCTAATTGTAACTGTTACAGTATTTATGGCAGAACTAATTATATTAGTATGCATGCCCTAATCAAAACAAATCTAATTAATAACTAATTAAAAGCTATTTAATAATTTTAACACAAACTAAGGTTTATTTACTGTAAAAGGGTGGAAACACTAGTGGTAAGAGATAGCGTAGAGTGGGGGAAGGTAATTACATACTAGATAAACCTTGGGGTTATCTTTAAAACCAAAATCAATAATGGACAGTCTGATAACTGTCGAAAAATTATCTTGTTTAGAAAACTATTGTTAACACAATAATAAAATATAAAAACAGTCACACGAATTTCTCTTACCGCTGGTAAATATAGTTCAGTTTCTTTATATTCACATTTGACTCATTTGTTCCAATATTAAACGTAAATGTATAAGTATAATATAATAATATGGCCTAAATATGCCTAATATGGCCAACTACAAGTTTAATACTAACATTGAACCAACCCCGTAAAACATTTGAAATTTCACGGCATAAATTCTGCAGAGAAACAGAAATCAATTATTTGGGAAAAAATGTTACAAATAAAAAGTGAGAGGTTTATATCAGCTGTGCAGTTAGCATTTCAATTTTAAAGGAAATTGTTGTTTATTTTCGAGAAAATTTCAAAAAATCAAAAACCAATTCAATACAATCACACTCCGGTTAACAGATTTTTTTTTTTTAAATTTGGAATTCTGTCATGCTTCTAGTGTATATTAATATTACGAAGTTGGCAGAACCAATACATTGAATTGAAGTGGTACTTCAGAGATAAGCTTAATGCAACGGTTCCCCCAGGAAGTCTCCCGAAAAAAATCACTTTACTCGGGAAAATATTTTAAATACCAGTGGCAGATAGGTGTAAAGATAACAAGTTTAAAGAAACTCTCTGGCACTGTTTCCAAGGAAACGATAAAAAAACTAAAAAAAAAACCACTCAGTAGTGTTACACTTCCGGTTGATGGATTTTGCCCGAAACTTTAAACGGAACCAAACAGTGCTTTCTAAAAACACGGAACACCAAATTTGAACTTCCTGCAAGTATTAGATTTTGAGATATTTTGTTCACACACACATCGACCCACACAAAAACACAAACCATTAATCTAAAAACTTTTTTCATCTCCACCAGACCCCGAAACATGTATTTCCGGTGAAAACTCAATTTCGAAAGGCTGGCTCGATCGCAATACTTCCACTTACTAGGAATAAGAGAAAGTAATCATAATTTTCCTGTACATTCACTAACTCACTCATCTCCAGATATTACCAGATATTGTAATTGATATTATAAAAAAAATCAATTTTTTCTGGAAAATGTTTGAAATAAAAGTGATAGCTCTACACATTGTGTATGCTCTGCGAACAGAGCTTAAAGGAAATCGTTTAGTGTTCCTTTTTTGAGAAAAATTACGAAACGCGTGAGAAACCGATTGAATAAAAATAGTACTTCTAGTTGAGAGGCTTTGAACCGATTAAGTTTCTGGTCAGATCCCCTGGTGGTATGCAGAGGAAATATCAAGTTTGATCTTCCTACGAGTTTTCGTACTCTGATACAGAGATAAATGTATTTCCGGTGAAAATCTGACACAACTGTAAATACTTCCCTTTATAATGAAGAAGTGAACAAGACTCAGTAAATAACAAGAAAATAACTCACTTTTCAGCTTCATTCGCTTTGAGAAAATCGAAAGGCGATTTACAATAGCCAGATGAGTTAGTATATACTGCCAGTATGATAGCGTAAAATCCCAAAAGTATGATAAAAGTAACTATGAAATCGGCGCAATGTCATTGAGGCTTTATACAACTTATGTTTCTAAAAAAATATACCATTAAAATTCACACACACATTCATATGGTTCATTCGAATTTTTGTTTTTAAGGTGATAACAATTTATCAGCGACCACAAAAAAATAGCTAAGCATAGTTATTTTCTTTAATGGATCGTTTTTTCGTAGTACATAATTTTTGTTTTTCAAATGTAATAAAAAAACAGCATTTGTTGATAAAGCACGTTATTCTACAGTTATCTTACCCTTGTGAAAAACTGCTACTTTGATATCATTGGTTATAATCAGGAAAAAATAGGATAATATGTAACAAAATATAATGTATGGAACCGTGCATTTTATTGCTCTAATATGGTAAAAAAAAGTCTGGTGTGCAACATTCATACAACTTTCTCTTACTGTAATTAATGTAATTAATTTAGAAATTTAAAACTGCAAAATTACATGTTTAGTTGGGCTGGCCATAAAAATGGTGGTGGAGATTTTACCTGTATACCTGAGCCTCCCTTATGTGGAGCGCTCTATGACAAAACCAACAAAGCTTATGCTTAAATTTAAATTTGAACGACCTGGCAGGCCTCCCAATGCCCATCCCAATATATTTTTTTTCCAAAAAAATATTTCAAATAAAAGTTATACGTTTCTATCTATGCAGCAAGCATACCAGAATTAAAGGAAATCCTTGTAACTTTTCGAGGAAATTCCTAAAAACCCCATAACCTTGAGTTTTGTAAACTTCCACTTCCGGAAAACCGACTTTCTTCAAATTTGGAATTCCCTCAATGCTTCTGATGTGTATTTTGTTACATAGTTACGTAAACCCATATATATTACTGAAGTGCTACTTTAAAGGAAAGCTTAACGTTATTATTTTCCCTGAACCATAAAAAAATCGGGAAAAGTAATAGGTATGTGTGTAGATAATATACGAAGTTTAACGAAAATCGTTGGACCCGTTTTGTAGAAGATCACGAAAAACTGAAAACAAAAAATCAGTAAAGTTGCCCTGGGTGATGGATTTTGCCCGAAACTTCATATCTAATGCGATGCTAGCCGCATTTAAAGGAAATATCTGATTATTTTAACCTGTGGAAAATTACTAACCTGCCTATTTTACAAACATGTAACCAATTAATTATTACATACCCATTACATAATATACTATAAAAATTATATAAGATGTAAAGACATTCATTAAATTTATGTTAGGGTTTCATTAAATCATTATTATTTCAAAAATTTTAATTAAAAACAGCCATAATATTATTCTAATATTGTTATCAATAAACTGCCACCATATTCTTGATCATTGTTATGTTAATTAATAACAAACAGATTGTACTTGAAATCACAATGACCTTTCTCAAGGTAAAGCTATTACATGACAGAATGCCATAAATACATTCTAAATATGAAGACGTTGTATGTGTATACATTTCTGTCACCAAATATTAGCAGTACTGACTTATCAACTAAGTCTGGTGCCAATCCTAATAAGATCCATTAATCCGTCATTGTCAAGTGTTTTATGGTGAGAAAAAATAAACTGGTTTGTATATTTGATTCTAGTTTGGATATTTATTTTATTCTAATACAAGAACCTTATGCCTATAAAGGTCTGGCTCGAGGTTTGGGTGTGGCCAATGGCGGATTGTTTGTGACTGATGGCGGGGACATTCCTAGGGCACGCATTTTTGCCAGCCGGAATGTCGGCGCTGTTCTGCTTCGACAGTTCTACTCTCGGGATTTGGTGGCGGTGAGGATTGGTCTGGGGGTTGGTGGGCGTCGCCGCGACGTAGTTGTGGCTTCGGCTTACTTCCCCTATGATGGTCCCTCTCCTCCTCCTCAGGAGTTGATGGGTTTGGTTTAATTTTCAGAGGCCAATAACAAACATATTATAATAGGATGTGACGCGAATGTGCATCATGTTGTCTGGGGAAGCAGCGACACCAATGCTAGGGGTCGCGCTCTCATGGATTTCCTGGTGTGCACGCGACTAGAGGTCCTGAATAAGGGGTCTGAACCCCTTACTTGTTACTAGGATTAGAAGACAGGTCATTGATATTACTCTTGCTTCTGGGAATTTTAGAGGTTTGATTAAAGATTGGAGCGTGAGTCCTGAGGCCTCCATCTCCGATCACAGGATTATTAGGTTTAGTCTAGGGATTGATCCAATTACCTGGCTACTTATAGGAATCCTAGGAGGGCGGATTGGGGTTTATATTCTAGAATTCTTGAAGATAAACTGACTATCCAATCAGAAGCGCCTGATAGTATAATGGAGTTAGAAAGGGAGGCTGGTATTCTTCATGAACATATTAGATCCTCATTTGAGGGGTCCTGTTCTTTCAATGGTTAATGGTTGTAAGAACCCCTGGTGGTACTCTTCGTTGGAAAAACTTAGGAGAAAGGTAAGGGGCTCATACAGGAAGGCTGTCCTTGTTGATTCCGCGGAATCATGGGATAGCTATAATAGTATTAAAAAGAGCATATAAATATGCTCTGAGGAGAGCCAAGAGAAATTCCTGGAGATCCTTTTGCGAGGATTTAAATTCGTTCCAGGAACATCTAGGCTGGTACGGATTCTTAGTAAGGATAAGGACAGTCAGTTGGGTACCTTATGATACCCTGATGGTTCCTTTACAGAGGGGGAAGGGAAGACATTGCATCTTTTGCTTGATATTCACTTCCCGGATAATATTAGTATAAGTGCTACTTCATCTTTGGTGAGCGAAAGGAGATTAGAACCTGATGATGTAACCACCTTGGATGAGGTAGTCACGCAGCTACTTCTTCTTTGGCGGGCGGAAGGAGATTAGAACCTGATGATGTAACCACCTTGGATGAGGTAGTCACGCAAGATAGAGTGGTTTGGGCAGTACCAAATTTCTCACCTTTTAAGTCACCTGAACCGGATGGGGTTTATCCCTGCCTGTTGCAAAATGGTGGAGAAGAGCTGACGAAGGTATTATTAAAAATTTTTAAAGGATGTTTAATGTTTGCTTATGTAACAACATTATGGTAGTCCTCATTCCCAAGCCGGAAAGGAGTGACTATCTGACCCTAAGGCATTTAGACCTATTAGTCTTATTTCTTTTCTTCTGTAAAGTCTGGAAAGGTTAGTGGAGAGCTATATTACTGATGGTCCATTAAGGGATCATCCACTCCATCCTATCCAACATGTTTATACTGTAGATAAGTCAACAGAGACTGCTTTGCATTGTCTCTTCGGAAAGATAGAATCTGCTCTGGTGATAAAAGAATATGTCCTAGGGTGTTTCTTTGATGTTGAGAGGGCATTTGACAAAGTATTGTTGATGCTCTCGAATATGTCTTAGTAGCAAAAGGTATACATCTCGTCTTAATTAACTGGATACGTGTTTATCTTAGGAATAGGGTCATACAGGCTTCTCTTGGCGGGAGCACCATGATAGTACAAGCGGGTAGAGGATGCCCTCAAGGAGGTTGTCTCTCACCAAAACTGTGATGTGCCGTCATGGATGATCTTTTGGCTAGGATGAATTCATCGGGATTTTATCTGCAAGCATATGCCGATGATGGTGTTATTTTATTGTTGGGGCGTTGTCTGTTTACTATCTCGGACTTAATGCAAAGCGCCCTTAACATGGTATATGGTTGGACACAGGATAAAGGTGTTCACATTAATCCTGACAGACCCAGGTAATTCTATTTACTCATAGAAGGAAGATAGTAGGTTTTACACCTCCCAGGATCCTAGGCACTTCCATACAGGAGGAAACATTTTATTGAATGGACTTACAATAAAAAGGGGCTGCTCAACTTTGCTGAGGTGCAAAAACACAGCATTCTGATCTATCGCAAGACGACAGAACATACATAGTAAAAATAAAATAAATCAGTGAAGTTCCTTGGAGTAGTTCTCGACAGCAAATTGAACTGGTCGGAACATTGAGACACGATCCGCTAGACAGCTGCTTGAGGATATCCACCGCTTGGCTTGTCTGGCGGTGACTGGTGCGTTTTGGACTTCAGCGACCGCATCTATGGAGACTTTGTTGGGAATTCCACCTCTTTTTGAGGAGGTGAAAAACCAGGCAATGAAAGCCTGTTACAGAATTAAACAGGCAGTTTTTTGGCAGGGTAAGCGATCATTCTATCATTTATAGCGAGATGCTTTGAAGGGTTCCCATTACAGGTTTCCCTTCTGATAGGGCGTTGAAGACTTTTGTTTTTGATCAATCCTACAGAGTTAGGTTACCTTCTAGGGAAGATTGGTTAAGCTTGGGTCCGTCTGATGTGATTCCTGAGAATTATCTCCGATGCTACACGGACGGTTCCAGAATGGATGGTAAGTCTGGGGCTGCCGTCTATTTTGAGATGGGAGACCATTTGGTGGTGCCTCTTGGTGAGTGAACCACTGTTTTCCAGGCTGAGGTATATGCAATTCTTTGTTGTATTTTGGATGAAAGGTACGTAATACTAACTTAAAGGGTGTTTGTAACTGCTCGGACTGCCAAGCTGCGTTGAAGGCGCTTCGTTCATGTGTCTTCACTTCCAGAGTGGTGTTAGAATGTGCTGAAAGACTGGAAGAAGTTTTCTTCTCTGAAGGAAGTGCTTCTAGTCTGGGTACCAGGTCACATGGGAATTTTTGGGAATGAAGAGGTGGATAGGTTTGCCAAATTAGGAGCCTCTCTCCCTTTCATTAGATCTGAGCCTTTTGTTGGTGTATCTGTTGGCACATGTCTGTCAGGCTTCTAGACATGGATGACCTCACAGCACTTATCCTGGGATGAGCACAGCAGGTTGTCGGCAGTCTAAGATGCTCATTGGGGGTTCGGGCGGGGCTTTGAATGAGGGGGCCCTGTGTCTCTCACGGATCTTTCTCAGGCATCTAGTTGGCTTCCTCATTGGGCACTGTGATTTAAGGAGACATCTCAATACAATGGGGCTCATACCTGACCCCTTTTGTAGAGTCTGTGAGACGGAGGAGGAAACAGCCTACATCTCATGACGGATTGTTTGGGCTGTGAGGAGGTTAGGTTTAGGACCTTTGGCCGAAATAGGTTATCGGTAGAAGATCTTAAGCTATGTCCTTTTAAGGTTCTGATCCGATTTGTTGGGACTGTGGTAAAACTTGGATGGGTAAAACCCGGGCCTGGACTCTTGTTCCAGACCCGGTAGTTGTTATTCTTTTCTGGTAGCTATATGGGCCCAGGGAGGCTTTGGATAGCGTAGAGTTTCGCCTTCCCCTTTCTTCTATAAAATAATAATAATAAAGATATTCATTAAATTTATATTAGGGTTTCATTAAACCATTATTTCAAAAATTTTTATTACAAACAGCCTTAATATTTTTCCAATATTGTTATCAATAAACTGCCACCATATTCTTGATCATTGTTATGTTAATTAATAACACATATATGTAGTTGAAATCACAATGACCTTCCTCAAGGTAAATCTATTACATGAGAGAATGCCATAAATACATTCTAAATATGTAAACGTTTTATGTGTATATACATTTGTTTTATGTGTGTATACATCTGACACCAAATATTAGCAGTGCTGACTTATTAACTAAGTAACATGACGGACAATCCGTCATTACCATAATTATGTTATATGGTGCGAAAAAATAAACTGGTTTGGAAACAGTCACACGAGTTTCTCGCTAACGCTGTTGATATAATTATAAAATTGGCAAATTTACTTTAAACAATATTTAGTTAGCCTTATAGTGTGGAGGAGGGTGGGACAGCGCTAATAATATTGAATAAATAGAAATAACAATTGAAATTTAACGTCGCAGATTCCTCAGAACCTCCCAAAAATAATGTTTCGGAACAAAAATTCCAAATTTAAAGAAAAATCGTTGTAGCCGTTTCCAAGAAACTCCTCCCCCCCCCCGTTTAAAAACCTATTCCATAAATATGCACTACCCGTAAACTAATTCTCTTCAAGGCTGCTAATTTTAACAAGGCTGCTAATTTTAATTTAATATTATGTAGATGGTAGTCACATACGTTTTACTGAAATGTGTACTTTAGAGGTAAATTAACGTTGCTACTCCCCTCCCCCGCAGCAACTCACAAGAATTTTCCTGGAAAAATGCTCAAAATAAAAAAATGTATACGAAGTTTAAAGAATTTTTTGTTTTTTTACTTCCGCTCACCAGGAATAAGTGAAAGCAAAAAACAAAAAAATTGATGTAAAATAATACAAACACATATTAAAGTCCCGTTTTCATAAATAAATAGGCAACAACTTACAAGTCATAACTAGGAAGGGGATAGATTTGTAGCAATATGAATTTAACATATTATACCTAATACCTTCAGTGTGAGAGGGTGGCAGGCAGATTGTAAAGGGCCATACTCGCTCTCGATATGTCGGTGGCCGGGAAATACGAGGCCCTTTAGTTTAATAATTCACTCAACACGGATCAGTGAGTTAGAGTATAGTTACAGGGACACTCTGGTTTATACACGCCTCCCTCACACACAAACACACACCTCTCTAAGTCACGAAACGGGTAATTAACTCATACTTCTCACTATAAATATACTCACTTTAATAGTTTTATATCATTATTATTACATCATCATTTGAAATGCATAATTAATATATTGCAACATTGCCTGAATTGTTGTTATGTTTCAGTACATAACTAGGTAGATATTTTATATATATATACGTACCTAGTAGGTTACTAGCCATTGTTTTTGGCAACATGACTTGTATACGAAAGTTGGGAATATCAGGCGATTTATATGAAGGCCAACCAGGAAACAATACACCAATAATCTTACGGATCTCGGGAACCGGAATTTTGGAAAACGGAAGAAAAGTTACAAATGAATGATGCTACTGCTAATGATGATGGACACTTACATAGAGTTTACGAAACTCAACGGCAATCTAAGATGGCCCTTGATACTAAGTGTGGCCCTTGATCTAATCTAAGATGGCCCTTGATAACTCCATTCTACTCTACTTCTAGTAACAGCAAGTACTGGGTTAGTGTCAAATTTTTGAAATCCATTTTTCACCAGAAGTACATATTCTGACGTCACCAGACTACGAAAAAATCTGCTGCTTTCCACACTCACACGACTTTCTCTACTCTAATTAATACAATTTAATCAAGAAATTTTCTCGAAATGTTTAGTTGGGCTGGCTGGCCATAAGGAAGGTGGTGAGGTTTACTTGTATACTTGAGCGGCCGTATGTAGAGCGCTCTATGTCAACACCAACAAAGCTTTGTGCTCAAATTTAAATTTAAACTGACATAATTCCCATACCCTCTAAAATCAATATTTTTAAAGAAAAATGTGTCAAATAAAAGTGATACGTTTCTATCTATGCAGAATGCAGAATGCATGCCAAGTTTAAAGAAAATCGTTCTAACCATTTTGGAGAATTACCAACAAACTCACAAATCTATTCTGTCAAGACGTACTTCCGGTTAACTAATTTTCCTCAAATTTGGAATTCTAACTATGCTTCTAATGGGTATTCATGTTAGTAAATGGTAAAAACGATGTGTTATACTGAAGTGATACTATAAAGGAAAGCATCAATGCTACAGTTATGATTGTGTTAGATTTTCAAAACTGGGTTTTCACCAGAAATATAATGTTTTAAGTTCTGTTGAGGAGCCAAATGGTTTGAGGGAGTATTTTTACTCAGATAGGGTGAAACTTCCCTATGTTTCTAGAGGCGGATATTCTGTCGTAGAACCTCATTCAAGTCCAACCAGCGTTTCCTCGTCGTGGCTCTGGAAACATCTGCGCTCCACTTTTGTGGAAGCGTGGATGGCCAAGCTGGCCGGCTACTTGGGAACTTAGCACTCCCATTTACCTCAGCTACAATTACAGACTAACAAGTGCAGCAGTGCACCGTCAGGCGTGTGAGTTGGTAGAAAATTTTCTGCCTCTGTTTGGGTCGCCATAATTTATGTGCGGCCTGAATCTCTTGCAGCGAATTCTTTTGCTGCGGAGACTCTTTGGGGGTTCATGCTGCATCACTTACACCTAAACGCCTTAACATCGTACACTTACACAATTACATTCCTACACGCTAGTGGCACGTGCTGGTACCAGCCACATGTTTGCCGTTTGTGGATACCTGTGTCGTGGGGAAGGGAAGTCCTGGTGGTTGAAGACGCAGGTTCTCGCTAGAGGCAAGTTCCCTCGGCGTGCCTTGCAGTCCAACACATCACTTTGGTTCCTGACTCCGCTAAACAGGCGGCCAGAGCCTAACCCAGCTCTGGTCAATCGGCTAGCGTAAAGAACGCATGGGTGAGTCCCCGGGTATTGCGGGCCTTGACTCACAATCCTTGAGCATTATATCTCTAGGGTAGCTCTGGCGCTTCTTCAAAGCGTCCCAAATTGTGAGGCTCCGTGGAGGGTGCCTAGGCTTACAAAGGATTGGTTCGAGGTTTGAGTGCGGTCAATGGCAAGCTGCTTGTTGCGGATGGCGGGGACACTCCTAGAGCATGTATTTGCGTTAGTAGAGATGTCGGCGCCGTTCTGCTCAGACAGTTTTGCTCTAGGGACCTGGTGGCGGTGAGGTTGCTCTGGGGTTTGGTGGCCGATGTCTTGATGTGGTGGTAGCCTCGGCCTATTTCCCCTATGATCATCCCTCTCCTCCTCCGCAGGAGTTAGTAGATTTGGTACGGTTTACGGAGTCCAGCAACACACCTATAATTTTAGGTTGTGATGCAAATGCACATCATGCTGTCTGGGGCAGCAGCGACATCAATACTAGGGGTCGTGCTGTCGTGGGCTTCTTGATGGGTACTGAGCTGGATTTTGTAAACAGGGGTTCTGAACCCATTTTTGTAACTAGGATTAGAAGACAAGTTATTGATATTACTCTTGCTTCTAGGAATATTAGTAAACTGATTAGAGATTGGAGGGTAAGTTCGGAAGCTTCTATTTCTATCACAGGATTATTAGGTTTAGTCTGAGGATTAATCCAATCGCCATGGCTACCTATAGAAACCCCTGAATGGCGGATTGGAGTTCTTATTCTAGACTTCTAGGAGATAGAATGATTATCCAGTCAAGTGCTCTTGGTGATATTACTGAATTGGGAAGAGAGGCTGGAATTCTACATGAACACATTAAGTCTTCATTCGAAGAGACCTGTCCTCCCAAGTTGGATAGTGGTAGTAGGAACCCTTGGTGGTCATCTTCGTTAGAAAAGCTAAGAAGACAAGTTAGGGGCTCTTACAGGAAGGCTATCCTAACCGATTCTTCGGAATCATGGGATAGTTACAATAATCTTAAAACAGCATATAAATATGCTTTAAGGAAAGCTAAGAGAAACTCTTGGAGATCGATTTGCGAGGATCTAAACTCGACTCAAGAGACATCTAGGCTGGTACGGATTCTTGGTAGGGATAAGGATTGTCAGTTGGGTACTTTAAGATATCCTGACGGTTCCTTTACAGGAGGAGAAATGGAGTCATTACAGCTCTTGCTTAATACCATTTCCCGGATAACATAAACACAAACAGCACTGCTTCGCCTGCGGTTGGTGGAAGGAAGCTAGAACTTAGTGACCTGCTATCGTGGACGAGGTAGTTAATATGGATAGAATGGTTTGGGCAGTGCAAAATTTTTCAACATTTAAGTCCCCTGGTCCTGATGGAGTTTATCCCTGTCAGCTACAAAATGGTGGAGATGTACTGATGAAGGTATTGTTAAGGATTTTTAAAGGTTGTTTAATTTTTGGTAATGTGCCAACACTTTGGAGGGAAGTTAGGGTGGTCTTTATTCCTAAACCAGGAAGAAGTGACTTCTCTGACCCTAAGGCACCTATAAGTCTTATGTCTGAAAACTTTGGAAAGGTTGGTGGATAGGTATATTACTGATGGTCCTTTGAAGAATCATCCACTCCATCCAAACCAACATGCTTATACAGTAGGAAAATCGACAGAGACTGCTTTGCAACATCTGGTCGGTAGGATAAAATTTGCTCTAGAGAAAAAGGAATATGCTTTAGGGTGCTTCTTTGATATTGAAAGGGCATTTGACAGAGTATCGTTTGATGCTCTTGAAGATTCCCTAGGTCGAAAAGGTATACAACCAATTTTAATAACTGGATAGGTATTTATTTAAGGAGTAGAGTTACACAGGCTTCTGTAGGTAGGCGCACTGTGGTTGTGGGAGCGGGAAGAGGGTGTCCTCAAGGTGGTTGTCTCTCACCAAAGCTATGGTGTGCTGCCATGGATGAACTGTTAACCAGGATGAATTCATCGGGATTCTATGTACAGGCATATGCCGATGATGGTGTTATTTTATTGATGGGGCGATGTCTGACTACTATCTCAGACTTAATGCTTTCCAGAATGGATGTTAGGTCTGGAGCTACGGTCTATTTTGAGACCGGAGATCATTTGGCAGTATCTCTTGATGAATGGACCACGGTCTTCCACACTGAGGTTTATGCTATTCTTTGTTGTGTCTTGGGTGAGACGGTACGTATCTGCTCGGACAGCCAGGCTGCGCTGAAGGCGCTGAGTTCATGTGTCTTCACTTCCAGGTTGGTGTTAGAATGTTCTAAAAGACTGGAAGAGCTATCTTCTGTGAAGGATGTGCTTCTAGTATGGGTGCCAGGTCACATGGGAATTTTTGGGAATGAGGAGGTGGATAGGTTTGCCAAATTAGGCGCCTCTCTTCCTTTCATTGGTCCCGAGCCTGCTGCTGGCGTGTCTTCTGGCACATGTCTATCAGGCTTCCAGACATGGACAGCTTCACAGCATTCATCCTTATGGATGAGCTCAGTTGGTTTTCGGCAGTCCAAAATGCTCATCGGGAGTCCGGACAAGACCATTAGTGAAACGTTGCTGTGTTTTTCACGGAACTCTCTCAGGCATCTGGTTGGATCTCTTACTGGACATTGTGGTTTAAGGAGACATCTCTACATAATGGGGCTCATGCCGGATCCATTTTGTAGAGTCTGTGAGACAGAGGAGGAAACACCCATCCATCTTATGACTGATTGCCTGGGTTGTGAGGAAATTAGGTTCAGGACCTTTGGTCGGAATAGGATGTCTGTGGAAGAGCTCAGGCCATTTTCGCTTAAGGTTAGTGTCCGATTTATTCGGATTGCGGTGAATCTTAGATGGATTAGATCGGGTCTGGATTTTTGTTCTAGACCCGGTTTGTTGTTGTTTTTTTGGGGTAGCTACATGGGCCCAGTGAGGCTTTGGATAGCGTAGGGTTTCCCTCCCCACAGACAAATAATAATAATCTCTTGAGGATGAAAGAATAAATGGCTATTTATTTGACAAGACAGAAAAGGGCCACTGTTACACAGTCGAGTTTCAGATTTTTATGAGCGCTAGCGAGTATGGCAACTGAACGAGTTGTAAAGAACTAAAAATATGAAACGGTGCAAATTTTGAGAATATATTTTAATTCAAGTCAAATAAGACTATCCGCTATAATCTGTTCCGTTGGGTATAAGCTCAAATCCACTGTATCATAGATTTGTTTTGCACTTGTTTTCGCGTATTGCAGCTAGATGTCAGGCTTATTAGAGTTGAATAATGATACTTTCACACACTAGTGAGAGAAAGTAGTGTATAACTCACTTGTGAGAAAAAGTAGAACTTTAACCACTGCTTTTAGTGTAATGCAGAAAAATGTTTTTAGTCAACGGTCTATGAGTCTGAAACTAATATTTCCGGTGAAAACTCAATTTTAACAAATTGAAATTTGACAAGCTGGTAATGCTTCCATTTATGGTAGTAATAGAATGTACAAAGAAAATAATAAATAAATGTTATTACGATTATTATTATTTTTAATTGAAATGTTTAAAATTAACAACATTAGAAATGATAAATTAGTTTAAGATATCAAATTTTATAATGTAGACGTTAAAATTTGATAAACATGGCCCAGAGTAAATAATCTAAAAATGTTATCACAAATTAAAATATTTTTATGTTTATCCATGTGTGACTATTATTGGTGACGTGACGTCAGCAACTATCTTTATGTATTATTTACATAGTAAATATTTTCTTTATAAACTGATTTTATATAATGTAATTATAATAAATATTTATGGTATTATAGTAACTATTAAGTCAGTTAGTTATAAAGAGGAAGTGTTACGGATTGTGTAAAATTTTAAAAATCAGAATTTTCACCGGAAATTGGTCTCTTTCTCTCACTCTGTGTGTATGTGTGTGTGTGTGTGTGTGTGCAGCAAGCTAAAAATCACTTTTACTGGAAAATAATTTTTCAAGTTTTCACAATTTTATGAAAAAAAAAATCTGTGGTGAAACACTCACACGACTTTCACTTGCTTAGAGCCGTTGTCGAGAAAATCACGAAAAACTGAAACTAAACATGTAGTAAGAATTATAAATGTGAAGATTACCTACTCTTTTTCAATATTATGTTTTCTTTGTCTTTCTTTTAACATCAACTAGATATGATGATTGTATTTTTTAAATTTATTATTCTTAACACATGACACCCGTTAATGCCGGGTGCACTGCTGTCTCTCTCCCTACCACACAACAAGCCACTCACTGCCCGCATACTACAAACTTTATTATATTCTCTTATTATAGATACTTCTCATTATTTTCTCTCTTTAATTGAATAATTGATTTACATGATAATTTAACTGTTAACGTATGCATTTTTATTTTGTTTGTTTTGAAGTTAGCAGCATTTATTTAAAATTGCTTCTTTTTTTTATTTAACTTTAACTCATTAATTATGCTTAGTGGATTTCCGGTGTCATTTACCCGCGTGCTTGGAATAAATTAAATCCTTGTACTTTTCATTGTTATACAACTGAATTATTCAAGTACCATGTTTTTTAAAGTCAACTGATTTTTAAAGTGAATGGTCGGTTGAATGTGTGGTACGTGTGTGTTATATGTGACGTGGACAGTAAAGTTCAAAAAAGAAAAGTCACATGATGTACAAACTTGATTTCCTTAATTCTAATAGGAAGTTAATGGTTGTAAAAAAGAAATTCCTCAAACCGGAAGTATTACTTTACAGAATTTTTTTGTTATTACTTACTTATTTCGGCTTCTCCCTTTTGGTAATGTCCTCTCGTACTTCTATCATTCTCTAATCCTTTCTTATCTTATCCATCCTTGTCTTTCTCAGAGATCTCTTCCAAAAATCCACCTCCACACTCTTCATCTTCTCCTTAATTTTGCCGCATAGTCCGTTTTCTTTTTCCTTGTCGTCTGCGCTTTAACCAATCCGGTTCCTTTCTTTCTTGACCTTTTTTTTGCAATTTAATTTCCGAGTAATTAGGGTAAGCCCAACGTACAACTCCCAAACCTGAAGGACCGGGTATTTTTTTCTAGTGGCTCCTACCCCTAGATGAGTTATCTTCACCATGATTCTGATCCTCCCCGTAAAATATCCTCATAGTTTAAAGCACTTAGAGCGGTGCCCACTCGCCACTACCCACGTCATCATTGAGTTGTGTGGCTTTTACTAGAATTGCCTGGGTCACCAGACAGCCCACCTCTTCTCCAACGTGCCTCTCGTTGTCAGCGTGCTCTCGGTGGGCTCACCTAAGCCCACCCCCCTCACAAAACTTCCCTTAATGAGTTTTCTTGGAAAAAGATTCAAACAAAACCGATAGCTCCTTATTTTCGCAGTTAGTAAAAAAAAAAAAAATTAATGAACTCTGTCGGATTATTTATGGCAAGAATTGCAGCAAATTGAAGAAAAAAAAACTGTTCAGTAAAGTAGCACTTCTGGCCAATCGACTTTCTCCAAACTCAGAATTGTGGCCACCATCTTTAATTCCCATAATATTAAATAGACGTTAGTTTCACATAATAAAATAAAATTATTGCACTTTAGAGAAAAGCATAATTCTCATGTCTCCCCCAAAAACCCTCTAAAAATGAATTTTCTGCGGCCCAATATTTCAAATAAAATTTGTCTATGTCAGCTCTAAGAGTAATATAAAACGTTTAAATTAATCGATACAGCCATTTCCGAGAAAATCGCAAAAAAAGAAGCCATTCAGTAAATTGGTATTTCATTTTGACCACGTATTTATGTGTGTAGAAGTTTTAAGAAAATCGTTGGAGACGTCATTGAGGAAATAACGGAAAACCGGGAAAAGGACATTCATTACAGTCGCACTTCCGGTTGTTACATTTAGCCCCAAGTTTTTCTGCATATTGGGACGTAGTACGTAAAGGAAGTACCAAGTTTCCGAAAGAGCTTCCTGATAACAGGCAGGATATTCTGTTAACACACACACACACACACCAAACTATTGGCTAAAAACATTTTTTTGCGGTGAAAACTCTATATCGAAAATCTAGCACGATCGCAATACCTCCTCTTATTTGGAGTAAGGGAAAGTAAAAATGTTATTTAGCGAATGCTTTATGCAATATGTGTGTGTGTGTATATGTGTGTTACATGTCCCGTTAACAATATATTTGAAACATATTTTTGGAAAATTGATCTGCGAAATCAATGTCGTTACATTTCAAAGCAATATTAGGTTTTTATCTATACCCAGTCTTGTGGATTACAATGTAATCATCAAATTCAGATACTATCTGTAATGAATGGCGACGAAAAATTTGTCAAAACTAAATAATTAAAAGTTAAAAAAAATTTGTTTTATTTTAATTGCACCTCAGAATTTTGTGATTAAATATATTCAGAAAAACAGCCGGAAGGTTGAAGGATTATTGCTCGCAATATACCGATTTAAGAAAAACTATTTCAAAATAGTTTTATAAACAAATTGATATAGAAAGTTCCTTCAAACAGCACTTCCCAATAAAGTACCCTTGAAATTACGAGGCCATTGTCACGTCTTCACCATACTCCCCCCTCCATTCATTTACCCAATATCTGAAGTTAATGATGATTTAATAAGAAAAATATTTTAAAAGAATATTGGTTTCAAAACTTGGAATTTTTTTAATACTTTTTCATCAATGCATACTTCTATTACGTTCTCTTATCGCAGCATGTTATTATCAAATTTTCAACATTGAATACCCAACGGAAATACCTTTCATTTGAGGTGCCCTGAGTACGAAAAAACCATATTTAATTTTTTCAAGGATTACAAATATATGATCAATTATTTTTTTAAAGTTGCAGAAAAAAGATTTCGTAACCAACTTTCTTATTTCAAATTGGACCACTTTCTTTTTTGCTTTAACTAATTCTTAAAGTAGATTTTATTTCTCTCTCACGAAACATGGTTATCCAACGAGAAAAATCTGTTGAATATTCGTTGAGATATTCAATTTTGAATGTAAAATTTTTGTTTCTGCTCCAGTTGCTTAATTTATTCCACAAAAGTTTTTGAGTTTGTAGTCAAATAAGGCAAAAACCTACTCACATATAGTAGTTCAATATGGTTGATATAGTTGATCGTATACTCACATATAGTTGTTCAATATGAGTACCATCATTAATTAAATAAGCACAAACACGCCCTTCTCTTTCGCAGGCTTCAGAATTTTTTTTTCCAAGTTCTTCTACAGTGGTGACAGGATTTAGTTGCCATAAGACTTTATATTTTACATATCCCCTAGAGGAAGTAATCCAAGAGCCGGGGAGCGAGAAACGGGAACGCATTATAAGCGGGACATACATCTTGCTCAAAGTATATAATTTGCCGGCGTGTTAAAGCGACATTTCCATCAAGCAGATCTGTTGACTTCACTTAAGAAATGAAGATCCTGTCTGCGTTCAATGCTGCATTATAAAAATATAAACCTACCAGTTGATCATCTATTAGGCCGCACCACACATTCATCGAAATTAGTGTCTGAATCCGTAACCGTTGTTTAATATCTGATTTTGACACTATAATATGCCTTTTTTATTTGAAGGTAATCAGACAGAGTAGACTGAACAAACTTTACATTCTTGCCAACGTTTAGAAATGATAATAATCAAATAAGAACTTACGAAAGTAGGTAAATTAAGCATTGGTAAATAATCCAACTGTTTTTTTTTTGGGTCAAATAATAGGTTAAACGTAAAAATATACATACATGTAGAACTTTTAGTGACAGGTATCAAGGGGAAATACACTGTGTTTATATGTTGAAAATGGTTCTTTTTTATTTGGTTGTTGAAGAACAGACGTAAGTCTCTCTTTGCGGTTATAGGAACGGAAATGAACCGTACACTAGGGTCACTTCCGTTTTGGCTCACCAACGATAAAAAAGAAAAAATAAAAATAAAATAACATAATACAGAGAGAGGAGATAGTAACAGTTGTTGTGAAGTAGAAGTTGAGTAAGGAGAGAGGCAACTGTTTAGGTGTGTGTGTGTGTGTGTGTGTGAAAGAGAGAGAGCGCGACGACATACAGTGTGAGTGAGAAGGAAAATAATATGACGTAATATGAACAGGAGAAGACGTAGCGAGTGTGTGTGTGTGTGTGTGAGTATTAGCAATGCCGCCTGCTCGTCGAAATCGATACTAAGAGAAACTTTCAAACCAGTGGTTGTTGGCGGGCAGTACAATCTCTCTCACACTACAGCCATCGGCTCTTTTAACTCACTTGCCTTCTTTTGCTCACTCGTAAACTGTTTGCTCCCTATATATAAAAATATAGAAAAGAAAGAGAAAACATTACTCACTTTTTCCAATTCCTCCCTTCTAAAAAAGAAAACAAAAGAACCTGCAATAAGGTCATTCTCACGACTTTCTCTTACTGCAATTAATACAATTTAATAAACAAATTTTCTTTAATATCGCAACACTTACAAATGTTTAATTAGGCGCCATAAATGAAAGAGGTAGGCAGAGATTATATATATATAGCAATGTGTAGATCTTTGAGAGAAATGATTAAAATATATATACTCGTATATAATGATTTTATAATTAAGTAAAATAGATTAGTTAAAATATATTTAATACTGATTGCTATTTAGGGCACTCTCAAGCCTGGGTTTTTTCGAAGGTTGGGTGAAAACAATAATGAACAGTTATGAAGGTAGAATACCTTTACTTACAATAGAAAGGAATTTCCCTTCCTTCCGCTGTTCGATGGGGGGAGGAAATATATAGATCAAATTTACATTGATGAAAATCTGTGTATTATTGGGCAGTGACTTTTCAATGTCGCAGTTAAGGGCGGTTCTGGGAAAAGCAAGAAACGGCAAGGCCGCTGGTATAAACCGGATCCCATATGGGTTTTTCAAAAATGCGCCTGATTGCTTTTTAAATAACTTAGTTACAGTTTTTAATAAAATATACAATACTTTCCGTATTCCAAGTAATTTTAAGGATTCTCTCATATTTCCTTTATACAAAAAAGGGGATTCCAGCCAGGTCTCTAATTATAGGGGTATATCCTTCATAAATACAGACACAATATTTACAGGATTATTGTTAAATAGACTTCAAATTTGGATTGAGGAGCGTAACGTGATTTCCGAATTTCAAGCAGGTTTCCGTAAGCGGTATTCCACTATCGATATCTTCTGCTTATCAATTTAATAAAATTAAAGCTGGTAGAACGATCTGCGAACCGGATATATTGGTTTTTTGTTGATTTCAGAGCTGCATTTGACTCTAATACGAGAGATCTGTTGTTCTATAAGTTATCTAAGTACGGTATTTCTAATAAATTCATTAATATAGTAAAACGCTTATACGAAAATACGCGAGCGGCTGTCTGGGGTAATAATGGCATGTCGGATTTTTGCAATACACCCATTGGTCTTAGGCAAGGTTGTCTTTTATCACCAATTTTATTTTCCATCTATATTAATGATTTAGTTGAAGAAATAGAAGGTGGTATAAATATAGGCGGCATAAAAGTTAATCTGCTAATTTACGCAGATGATATAGTTTTGATTAGCGACCGGCCGGAAAAAACTGCAACACATGATACATAATTTGTGTACATACTGTAAAACTTGGGGGCTCGAGGTTAATATTGATAAATCGAAAATAATGATTTGTAAGAAAAAAGGTGGAAGGTGAGGGGGAAGCTGGGACTTGGATGGTGAAAAGATAGAAATTGTAAACAATTACAAGTACTTGGGTGTCCATCTTACTCCTACTTTATCCTTTAACTATCACTTGAAAGAAAAGCTCTCTTCGGCGAAACTCGGAATTAACTGTACTTGGCAGAATGTGTTTTGTTACAGTAAGGTACCTCTTTCCTCCAAGGTGAAGGTGTTTAATGCAGTATCGAGGGCTGCCATGTGTTATGCCGCCCAAGTTTGGGGGTATAATAAGTATGAACAAGTGGAAAAATTACAGAGATTCTTCTTTAAAAAATTATTTGCGCTTCCAAGCAATGCGCCAAACTGCATTTTAAATTTGGAATTAAGATTTCCAGTATGTACTTGTATACTTTAAAACTTAATTTAGATTATGTAGCAAATGTTTTACAATTGTCTAATTTCCATGAATTGTTGCAACAGAAGTAATTAAAAGAAATTTATACTGGTGTCAAATTTGGAAAAATTTATGTAATCAATATAATATTAATACAGAGGCAGATGGTGACACTATAGTGACAGTTTGGGAATCTAGTATAGGTGAGCTAATTGTTATCATAAACCGAGAAGAAAGATCTAATGCGGAGGTAAATGCAAGGCAAGGTGCTTCGCATGGATTATATCCCTTGTTAGATTATAATAGTTCTAGTTATATAGATTGTTGGCCATTAAATGAGGTTAAGCTAATACTGAAGGCTCGGTGTGAGCGTTTAAATTTAAATTATAGACCATTTAGGCCTGAAGAATGTCAGCTCTGTTCTCTCTGTAACTGCAGAGAAATAGAAAATGAAAGGCTATCTGTCCTATATTGCAGCCATACAGATATAGATATTTTAATAAATATTCCCTATCGGAAAATGGGTTGCTAAATCTTCTGAACGGCCAAAACTGGACTGCCTTAGTCGGATTTTTGAAAGAGGCATTATATTATAGATCTCTATTAGTTAGAGAATTTAATTATAATTAATATTAATTAAAAAATAGAATTTTTTTTCTTTAATAAGTATTTTCTCTTGTTTTTTATTATTATTTTTAATTTATTTATAGGTAATATATTATTATAATTTATAAAAAATGCTATTGATTTTAAAATGGTAAGTTCACATTGCAACTCTGCTGACCGGATAATATACAACGCACTAATAATGGTAAATTATTGGATATATAAACATATGTAAAATATTCCGTTATAAACGTAATAAAAAAAAAAAAAAAATTATAGTGATGAAAATCTATGTATAGGAAAAAGGAGTGCAATCCGAAAATGTAGATTAGTGAGATAGTGCCAACCCAACCTTCAACCAAGTTCTGTACGTAAGTTTTATTATAAATTAATTCCTCTAATTTTGGTTTTATCTTAAGGACAAATTTTATTCGATATATCTATTTTCACTTATTTTGTTATTATTAAATATTATATACATTGTAATAATGATCTATGTATTATTTATTTTACATCCTCTCCTAGTTCAGGAGAACACAGACCTCAAGAGATCCCTTTAGAGAAGATTTAAATTATAAATTATAATTATTGATATAAATTTAACCCCCCCCCCCCCAATATACATAACATTACAATATATATATTCTGAATGGGCATTGTGAACGCCCTCAGTCAAAACCAACAAGCTTGTAACGACAATTTAAATTTAAACCTGACAGGCCACCCAATAAACCCTCTAAAATAATGTTTTTTTGCAAATACAGAAAAGCATAGGTTTATATCTGTAGAATTAGCATAAACAAATTTGGTCGTTATGGTCATTTTCGATGGGAGTACCTGAAAGGAATGCAAAACTTTTATCTTGCGAGTTTTCCTTTTTTAAATATTTCAGGGGACTTCAAAACACATGGTATTTTCATGTGAAAACTCAATTTTTAGGATCGCAATTCTTCCGCTTACTAGGACTAAGATAAAGTAAAAATAAATGAAATAAAACGTTGGTCTTCTGTGTTCAATTAAGTAATTATAACCGAACAAAATGATTAAAACACGAATGGGATATTTCCATTCTTTCTTCTGTCCGTATTTCCTTTCTTACGTAAGCGATATAACGAAATCAAAATGCTCACGTTCACAGATTAACAAGATTACTACTACGCATGAATTGCACTGTACACTTCCTCCAACACTAGCGAAATCTATCAATCCGGATGTGCAATTTACTAGTTTTCATTTTCTTTTAGTTTCCTCGAATTAACTCAAAAAAGAAAACAGCTCCAACGATTTTTCATGAGCTTAGATTTCTGCGCTTTTTATTTAATTTTCTTGAAAATCTACTCCGCCGATTTTCTTTAAACTCACAATGCTAATTGCACAGATCGAAATTGATCACCTTATCATATTTGACATATTTTCCACAACAAATTATTTCAAGATGGATTCAGTTTTCGATGTGTTATTTGTAACGGGAAGTATTGCGGTCGTGTCTAATTTTGGAAATTGCTTTTCACCGGAAATACATATTCTGAGATCCCCTGATTTAGAAAAGACGGTTTTTGTGAATGGGCTGTGGTGTGTGAATAAAGCATCTCAAAAACTAAAAATCGTAGGAAGCCTAAACTTCGTATCCCGTTTAGGTACCAGCTAACTGCATCTGACATGAAGGTTTCTGGCAACATCCCTCACCCAGAAGTGCAGCTTTACTAATATTTTTTTTTACAGCTTTTCTCGATTTGCTGGAAAACAACTCCAACGATTTTCTTCAAACCTGGTAGTATACCTAATCACTGCAATACCTGTCAATTTAATTTGCAACACTTTTCCGGGAAAATTGATTTTATTTTGCACTTACCAGAAAGTTGTGACAGAAGATCAAGACACTTAAAGGGACGGTATTGATTTCTTTTGGGGCTCCTTGAATTTAGTCAGAATTCACAGATAATGAGTTCGACAGGTTTATTCTAATTAAAAATTGACAACAAAAAATCTGGTGTGACGCATTCACATGACTTAATGCAATTAATATAATTACTTTTGAAAAACTGTCTTCAAACTATAATTTTGACAAAACTTTTAATTGTCTTCAATGCTATAGCAATGAGAGAATCTAAAGTTAACGACTTTTTTCGAGGAAAGCACAACCTAATCTCTCCCCAAAACCCCCTTTTTTTCGAATAAAGTTTCAAACCACAATGATACGTATCTGTAGTCTACACGTGTATATATAGTCAGTATAACAAATTCAATGAAATACCTTGATTTCTTCATAGAAAATATTGCAGAAAACTATTAAGTAAAGTCGCACTTCCGGTCAATCGATTTTCTTCAAACTCGGAATTAGGGCAACACAATTTATTCAGATTACTAAACGAGTATACTGTTTCTTAAATTGTATTCCCATTCCCTACAACAAGCTGATAGCTAGTTGTATCTACCCCTAATAATTAATAATAATAAATAATATTAAACGAGCACAGCATACTAATATAATCGATAGAATAGGTTTCACAGGTTTCCATGGAAAGTCCCCACACTCCCCGAGAACCTCCTAAAATCAATTTCCTCGGAAAAATGTTTCATAAAAACTTTTTAGAACTTTATGTGTGCAGTATGTATACCCAGTGCAGTATTTATACAAAGTTTAAAGAAAATCGTTGGAGCCATAATCCCAGCAATGTCTTAAACAATACCATCAAAACAGCATATATAATTTATAAATATATTTGTATATATTCGTGTATTTGTTGCAGTGCTGTAGATAGCAAGCTATACAACAAGCCAGACAGAATTCCAGGTATATTAGAAAATGGTTGGTTGGTACACCTGGCGTCAAACTGTGTTTGATTGTAAAATAGACTTAGATAATTAAGTCTGTGTATGGAGGAAATAACATTCAACACAGTTTGCTAGATAAAGCTAAAGATTTGTCAATATAATAATGGACTTTTGAAAAACAAAGAATAACTAGTGTGACTCACATGACTTTCTCTTACCGCAGTCCAGTCAATACAACTGGTTTCCTTACAGTGGCGATTCTTTAAACTATGGTATTTTTACTTTACATTACTTCTGGTAAGTGGCCGTATTATGGTTGTTGTATCAAATTTCCGAAATTGCCAATGGAAATACATGTTTTGGGGTCCTCTGAGTTCGATAACCACCACCTCAACGGACAAACAAGTTTTGGTAAAGAAAAAACAAAGGGAAGTGCGACTTTACTGAATAGTTGTTTGGAATTTTCTCTAAAATAACGTGAATGCATTTTTTTAAACTTCTTGTACTATCTACACACAATCAGTACCACTTCTATTTGAAACATTTTTCCAGGAAATTTGGGGTGGGGCTCTGAGGGGAACAGAAGCGTAAGTTTTCCTCAAAAGTAATTATCACTTCAGTACAATATATATGGTTCTGGCATCTATACAATAATATTGATTTTAGAACCATTGCTAGAATCCAAATTTGGCGAAAATCGGTTTACCGGAAGTGCGATTTTACAGAATAGGTTTTTGAGTTTTTTTGTAATTTTCTCGAAAAATACTGACTGCATAGTTACAAACCTAGTAAGTTGTTTCTTTGTAACATTTTCTGCTAACATTGCTTTTAAGTGGTTGCGAGGAAGTTCGTATACATCACTATTACATTTTTTTGAACCATTTTCCAGGAAAAATTGATTGGGGGGTTCTGTGGGAACAGTAAAGTACCTTAATCATTACAATATATTTGTAATTTTTTTTTTCCCAGACAAGATTCAATTTACATGGTTCTCAGGGAGGTGAGAGATCAGGCTTTCCTGTAAAGTCCGTCCCCCTCTCTCCCAATAATATTCGAAGCAATCTAAATATTGATTTCAAGAAAATATGTGAATTAAAACTTGGAGACTTGCACTTACAGAGAATCGATTTTCTCATATTTCACAATTTCACAAACTAATTACAGTTTTGTCGATAAGTCCAAATGTTAAAGGAAAAAAAAATCTGGTGTGAAACACTCACACAACTTTCTCTTACTCCTGTTCTCAAAATTATAATTGACAATGTTATAAATTGTGTACCAAATTTAATGAAATTTGTCGAAAACTGAAAAAACTGTTCAGTAAAAGCGCACTTCCGGTTTACTAATTTTCTTAAAACTCGGACCTGGCCATCTATTTATTTCTGATTCATTTTGTTTGGATAATAGAATTGTATTATCAACTATGATACTTTAGAGGAAACATAACCCTACTCCTCCCCCAAAGTGCCCTTAAATGAATATTTCTAGAAAAATGTTTTATATAAAAGTTGTAGATCTTTGTATGTGTAGTTGATATACCATGTTTGAAGAAAATCGTCGGAGCCATTTTACAGAAAATTGTAAGAAAGTCAAAAAATACCAGAAAACTGAAAAATACATTTTAGTAAAAACGCACTTTCGATCATCCGATTTTTTTCAAACTCGGAATTGCAACAACGCATTTAATTCTAATTAATATTGTTTAGCTGAAAGAATTGTATAGTAAACTGAAATAGCACTTTAGAAGACAACCCACCACCCCTTCCCCTGAAAGTGCCCTTAAATGCATATTGCCGGAGAAATGTTTCAAATAAAAATTGTAGATCTTTGTTAGTGTAGTTGATACACCCAGTTTGAAGAAAATCGCCGGAGCCACTTTTGAGAAAATCGCAAAAAATGTAAAAAAAAAAAGCAACTAGTAAGTGGTTACTTCCGTTTGAGGAATATTGACAGATAACGTACTGTCAGATCCCCATGGGGTGTAACTAACGGAATATCAAGTTTCAACTTTCTACGGTTTTTCGTTTTTGAGCTATGCTATTCACATACATACACACACACAGACCATTTTCTAAAAAAACCACTTTTTTGGACTCAGAGGACCTCAAAACGGATATTTCCGTTGAAAACTCGATATCGAAAATTTGACACGATTACAATACTTCCTCTTACTAGGAGTAAGAGAGAGTAAAAATTAACGTATCAAATTATTAAAATGTTTATATAATAAATTGTTGAAGAACAATGGGTAAAAATGCAGTTGCAAACTATAAAGTTGCCCTTACAATCTACAATGCAGTTAGATGTATGTCTTCAGAGTGCAGCACCATAGTTCATATAACAGATATATATACAGCGGGCTGTGTTCTAAGTAACGGATAAGAACAGGCACACTATCTAGCCTAGCTACCTATCGCTAACGGTATTATCCTGCCGTGCTAAGATCACTACGTGCACTTTACTCTGTTGTAGCTGATTGCTACCGCTGTATTTCTTTTTATTAGATAGAAAGTAAGAGAAAGTAAAAAAAAAAAGATTACACTCTACATAGATTGAATAATCACACTAAAATTTTGAGCTGATATAATATTCGGTCTAAGCGAATTGGGAATAATGTAGAACATTAGGTATGTATTACTAGGTCAAACCAATTGAACTCTCCCCAGAATATTGTCTCTATACATTAGCATAACTGAAGTCTGAGCATGCTACAAAGCTAGTTGTGGCGAGCGTATTAAAGCTATTATAGCAGATTAACAACAGCGGTATGTCGTTTGTAGACATTTGGATAGAATTTAATGATTATTATACCTACGCTACCATTAAGGCTAGGGTCTCTGTTATTAGATATGAATTATTCTGACGTCAATGTTTTTTTTTTCCATAGGTCAGTTTAATTGGCTCGCTGTACCCATTTGAAACGGCCTAGAAATTCAATTAAATTGTATGTGTCTTATACACTATGGTATTACTTGAAAAGTGACAGTAGAATACTTTGAAAAATGTGGTATGAACCTGTTAGGTAATTACCTTAGGTAATTAATACACATATAATATTAACAAATTTACTTAATTTTGAACTTTTATTCATTTACCATAACATAAATATAGAGATAGTGGAGGTTGCATATAGACAGGTTGCAGTTAAAGTATTTACACTGTAGACAGAAGACAGGGCCAATAACACTGAACAAACTCAAATAATATTTGAAATTTAATGTCACAGATTCCCCGCAATCTCTTAAAATTACGAGATATTGAAAATAAACAAACTGACAAACTTCCGGTAACAGATTTTCTCCAAATTTGGAATTCCAACAATGCTGCTAATGTTCCCTAATCTTATATAGGTTGTAATGAAGCAGTAATTTAGAGGAAAGCTTACTGCTGTTACGCTAATCTAGAACCCTAAAAACAAAAAAAGCCATTTTCGGAAGATCCTTTTCGAAAGTATTTTGAAAAAATTGCAAAAACTTTTGTGAAAAAGTCACATTATCAGTTCAGGGATTTGGACTTTAGTAATTGATTGCGATTGTGCCAGACTTTCGATAACGTGTTTTCTCCAGATGTATATGTTTTCGGGACACCTAAATGCGAAAAAAATGTTTACAGCGATTAGTCTGTGTGTGTAAGTGTGCATATATATCTGTGTATGTGTTAACACAATATCTCAAACAGGAAAAGTCGCAGGAATCCTAAAGTTGGTAAACCGTTTAGGCGCGACCTCCACAAAAGACTCAATGATTTCGGGCAGAATCCATCAAACGGAATTGCGTTCTCCGAGTGTTTTTCCCCAGTTTTTCGTGATTTCCTCAGAAACGTCTGCAACACACATAAATATTTATCACTTTTGTTTATAACATTTGGCGGGAAAATATGATTTTTAAGGGGGCTCTGGACGAACATTAGTATATTAAACTCTCGTGTAAACTTTCACTTCAATATTATGTATAGTTGTCACACCTGTATATTATAATACATTAGTAGCGTTACTGGAATTCGAAATTTGGGAGAAAATGGGTTAACCTTATGTGCGACTTTACAGTACAGGTTTTTCAGTTTTTCTGGAAGTCTAGAAAACAACTGCCACGATTTCCTTCAAACTTGGAATGCTAACTGCGCACATAAAAATATCACTTTTATTTGAAACATTCCCCCCTCCTCCAAAAAAGATTTTTAGATAGATATGCGGAATTTGTGGCGTCAAATTACCAACATTATATGTGGGGTTGGTTCAATGTTATTGGTGCGCTGTTCTGATCTACAGTATAATCACTTTTCCACCCGTCTGGGTTTATAGGGTGGTACTTGTCCCTGCACCACCTCTATATCTATGTTACGACGAACGAGTGAATTTTAAAATTTTTCAAGTTATATTGTGTTGACCGAAGTAAGAGAAATTCGTGTGAGCATTTCATACGAGATTTTTTTTTTCGCACAGAACTCAGTATTGGAACTATTTCCGGTGAAAACTCGATTTCCAAAATTTTGATGCGATTGTAACACTTCCTCAAAAGAGAAAGTAATGAAATAGAAGTTTTAAAAATTAGTTTACTTTAATTACTAATTATAACTGCTTTTTATATAAACAGTTTTTAATTTGCTAAATTCAAGTAAAATGCTATAATGTTAAATATAGCTACCAGAAAGCATGACCACATAATATTACTTGTAAAATATAAACACAAGATAAGATTAGAAAGTATAAAAAAAGAAAGAAAATGGTTTGTTGATAACAACAAGAATGTTCTATCTACAAATGTCAATATTACTATAAAAATAACATTAATGTTAAATTTATTTTTTATTACAGATGCAGCAGGTTAATAAAAAACACCTACGAGAGCAGCAGGTTAATGGTAAACCTCGTGACAGATCGTCTTGTTATACCGTAGCAGTTAAATCTACTTGCGATTTTCACTTAGGAAGTATAAACACTTGGGTTTAAAATTCAAAAATATAAGAGTGTAACAAAAGTCTGTGCGTTTTACTTTCTCTTCATCATCAACACTAAACACTAGTTTACCAAAAGTTTCTTATTAGGCACCCTTTTTACTTTCAGTTTATACTTGATCAGCTTGTTGTAAGATCTATCGATATGGGAGCGATTTAAGAAATGATATAGTTGAATCTAGAAATTCGGGCGATTATGCGTCACTACTTTAAAAAACGCTACAGCCAGAAGCGCCTCTTCCGAAATTAATGAAGTAAAGAGAGAACGCTCTGTACAGATCTGGTTCAAAAAACTAGAGAGGGTGATATAGAAAGTAAGCTTCATCCAGGACGTCCTGTCATTCTTAGATTCAGCATTTCTGGCGACAGCTGAAGAGATGGATCCTTGGTCAAACACCAGGAAAGTTTCAGGCGAATTAGGCGTGTCCCACTCAACCATAAACTGCCAACTGTGAGCAGCCGCCATAGTTCCGAAAGCTACCGAAACATACACATCAGTTTATGTCCCAACAAGCATCGCGTCGAGTTGATGTTTGCAAAACCCTTCTTCAAAACCCGAGCAATTTTCGTTTCATCAAACAAATAATTACTTGCGATAAAAAGTGGGTTTATTTCAACAATGAACAAACAAAAATTATGAATTATAGATCAGGCCAACCAGCTGTACCGTCCCGCGAAAGGAAAGATTTGAGAAAAAAGTGACACTGTGTTTGTGTGGTGGATCTACGAGGGCGTCATTCATTTTGAGCAACATCCTGAGGGCCGTGCGATTATATCCGAACATTACTCTACTCAGCTAGAACATGTACACTCTGTTTTGGCTTCAAAATATCCTTCATGAGTTAATTGAAAGAGTGTACTCCTTCAACAAGACAATGCAAGGCCGTGCAGACATTCTCAATAATCGAATATTTGAATTTGGAGCTCCTCCCACACGTAACTTACAGCCCAGATTTGGCACCCTCTGATTACCATTTCTTCCGCTCAGTGGCACACTTTTTACTTTCTTGTAGTAAGAAGTATACAAATACGGAGATGTTGATAATGAGTTTTTTGCCTTCAAAGATAGCTCTAGGTATCGTAAGGATATCGAATTGTTGGCTCACCACAGATAAGTTCAAGTTGTAGAAAATGATGGCCCGCATTTTAGCTATATACATTTTATCGCCCTCCTGTGTATTGTTCCTGTATAAACCAAATTTTGAAAATTTGATATGATAGCAATACTTTCGTTTTTTTAAGTATCAAGAGAAAAGAAGAAAAAGTATGTATATTTAATTTTTGCGGCAGATAAAACATGGGCGTTGAACATAGCCACCTTGAACATATATATATATCTCTGAAAAGACAGATGAGAGAAGCAGTGACCAGTGAGCAAGCAGGCAGGAGACATTAGTGGGGAAGGGGGTATTGTGTGTGGTGTGGTTCGTAGCGTTTAGATGCTTGACTAGTCAGGACGGAAATAGAATGGTCAGTCTGGCCTTACATATACAGACACACATTATTACACACTGCCTCTGTCACAATCCATTACTAGTAGATGATGTGGCGCTGAACTATATGACGCCCCTTCTTCTGTACGTGTGCTTGTCCAAGATGAACATTCTATTACTCCCAGACCCTAAGCAAGAATCTCCTTTTTGCATTTGCCATAATCAGAATTACATCAACCTCGCGCACAGTGTTACATTTATTTTTTTATTTATATGTTTTTTTCCATTACTACGAATAAATCCTAATACCATTATTACGGTGAAATTAATTAAAACACGAATTTACTCACCATTCATCTATTTACATAATATATACATACAATGATAGTATATACTATGTAATATATATAACTCAATTTATCTTTGCGAAATAGGTTTTTCAGCTGTAGCTGCTTTAAAATGTAAATATGGAAACAAACTTCAAATAGAAAGGGAGCTCATAGTGACTATCTCGAATATAAAACCAAACCTGGACAGGCTGTGTACGTCAAAACAGGCATATATTAGTCATTAGAATATGCCTAGAATTGTCCTAGAATTGTTTTATTTTAATGCTTTCGTATTAATTATATTTAAAATTAATTCTGTTTTAATTTAATTATATTTAAATTAATATTTAACAAAAATATATCTGATGCCTTGTCTTGCCCATTTATTTGACGCCTCCCTTCTCTAAGGGACAACTGTGCGCCCTACAGTTTGAGAACCGCTGGGTTAAGGAGAGAAGAGTGAGTATAGAGCGAATAGGGGGGTGTGACCGAGCGAAGAGTGAATGATGATGGTTGGTTGGTAGCGAGATGAATGTCAAGTTTACAACTCTTGCCTGTTCTAACAATTGAGAGCGTGGCTAGCGAGGTTCCTTTGATGCGAGGTTGATTTAACGACTGACTTTAGTAAAGTAAAGTTTAATTAACTTTATGTAAGTCTTTATTTAAGACTTTATGTAAAGTTTTATTAACGGAAAAAAAATGGCCATTTTTTTTGAGGTTGTCGTTAGAGCAGTCGTTTCCTGGCGAGGAAGGACATGGCGTACGATGTGTGGCAGAATTAGGTCTAACACGTTCTGCGGTTCATTGAGCAATCGTAAATTTCAGGGAAACTGAGGATACGTCGGAGACCCAGAAGTTGTCATGGAAGACCCTTCTACGTGGGTTGGACACACAACCGAACGGGACGATCGATTATTTCACTCTCATTTCTACGCAATCGGTTGCTTGCAGCTACACAGTTCTGCGATATCTTGTTAACAAGTGTTCGGGAAATCACGGCGAGCTTAGAAAACTGTTCGAAGACGATTACGAGAAGTAGGTCTGGGCTAGGAGAACATTAGGGCCAGTAGTTCTCATCGTGTAAGCTAGATTAGGATGGGTTTATGTCTATGCAATTAGCATCCCGAGATTAATGAACATTGATGGGCCATTTTGAAGAAAACTCCAAGAAACCTACACCGTAAAGTATCACTTCGGTTAACTGATTTTCTGCATATTTGGAATTCAAACAATGTTTCTAATGAACACTAATTGATGGTTGACAGTTAAGTAGCACTTTACAGGAAGCTTAAAGTTGCATCTCCCTTAGAACTGAAAAAAAAAAAAAAAATACAAATAAAAGTGGTAGATAATTATGTAAGCGGTCAGTATATGTAGCTAGAGAAAAATTATTGAAGCTATTTTCGAGAAAATCGAAAAAAAAAACAGAAATAAAAGAAAAAATTCTGTGAAGTTGCAACTTTCGGTTGATGGATTTTGATCGAAACTTTAATCTCAGATGCGGAATTTCAAGTTTTTGTACTTCCTAAGTTTTTGTTTTTGAGTTATTTGGTTCACACACACACACACACACACACACACACAATATATATATATATATCCACAGACACACACTTAGAGACCAATCGTTAACAACATGTTTTCCGTCCTCAGGCTTCAAAAAGTGGACAGCTCAATATTCTATTCGTTTGTTTCCAACGTTTAAGGCAAGCTGCAACATATAAACTGCCAATAGAGCTGCAATAGTAAATGATTTGTAAGCATGTAATATTGATAGTATTGATAGTGATAGTACTGATAGTAGGTATAAAGCATTTAGTGTGAACATGGGTGCGAGGGGATATTGATATATGTATATATAATATGGTTTTGTTAAAATGTCACAGGAAGCACCAGGGACGATGGTTGTGTAACTAGGAAGAGTGTGGTGAAGCACTGGATAAGATCCTTTTGTCCAGAGTAACAACATTTGAGGCGTTCAGATTGGCGGATTCACGGCTCATATCAGTTTTGTATTATTGATAGTTCATTTAACACCAGCCGAGAAGAGCATTTTGTGTTTAACGCTCGGGTGTGGCGGTAGGAGACAGAGTGGTGGGTGAACAAGAGCCGAGAGTACAACCTTTATACAGAGAGGGTGGTGGGCTATGTATAAAGCGTTCACCCTATTAAATGTGTAAACAGTTCCAAGAGCCAATTGCAATCGATAAGTCTGACCATTGTTTAGAGGACGTTTGCGGAGGGTGGCTTAACTGCGCCAGCCCCCTCCCCTGCCGCCATGCACCCTTATCACATTCTCCTCATACTCTTCATGTTCCCCTTCCCAGTGCCAACATTCAATAAATATAACAAAAATATATGTTGCAATCAAGTATACAATTCAATCGATTTTAATAATTATACGATATAGTTCGATAATAGGTCTAGAAATATCACAAAGGAAAAAGAGGGAATTTAAAAGTAAAAATAAAAAAGTTTGAGCTTCCGCCGACTGTTCGTGTTTGAGCTGTTGTTCACTCACACACGCGCCGCGCACACTATTTATTCAAAATATTATTTCTTCAACTCAGATATCACAAACCGTGTATTTCCGGTGAAAACTCAATTTCGCAAAATTTGCTCCGATTGCAATACTTCCTGTTACCAGGACTACCAGTAGCAAGAGAAAGTAAAAATGTTTCCAATAAAAGTAATGTACACCTACCTACTTGTGTATAGTATGCCCGTTTACCAGGAAATTTCAGAGAAACTGAAATGTTACTTCCGATAAATTAAGAAAGTTTTGACCGAAATCTACCACTCTACTCTGGTTTATCTCTGATGCTCTTAGAAAGGAATATCAAGTTTGAAGTTCTTAGCGACCTGAAGTGTTTGTATTGAAATTGAGTTGATTGTACAATACAATAATATAAATAATATGTTAATTATACAATATATGAATATATGACTATATTAGTTACTGTTATTGTTATATGAAGAGGTCTATTGTAACAGCGCCATATTATAATGTTCAAAGTCATTTACATGTTACCAACGTGTACACAGCTTTTCCGGTCACCTCCTATATACTCACATACAAACATACAGACCAATATTAATAAAAATATTGTAATTTATACTAACTTTTAAAATAAACACGCTATTTTATTTATTTATTACATAACACAGGATATTGTAAGAATCTCTAAGAAAGGAATCTGGAGTTTCAGCGTTTGTGTGTGCGGTGTGGGTCTGTGTGTGTGTGTGTGTGTGTGTGGTGTGTGGGTCTATGTGGTGTGTGTGTGTGGGGTCCTGGTGTGTATGTATATGTATGTGTCGTGGGGTCTCTCTCTCCCTCTTTCTGTTGTGTGTGTGTGTGTGTGAGTGTGTGTGGGTCTGGTGTGTGTCTGTGTGGGTATGTATGTGTGTATGTATGTGTGTGTGTGTATGACCAAAACATTCCAAAAACGAAAAATCCTAGGAAACTCAAACTTGTAACAACTCTGTTTAGATACCGCAACGATACCGAAAATTCTGTCAAGATTTTCAAAATGGCTCCAAAGATTTTCTTCAAATATCTTACATCATCTAAACAGATAAATGCCTATCACTTTTATATGAAAAGTTTTCCCCAAAAAAATCTGATTTCTTTGTCGGAGGTTCTTGGCGGAACAGCAGCGTTAAGCTTTCTTAACTGAAACACCACTTCAGTATAATGTATGGTTCTACTATCTGTATAATAGTGAGATATGTTTGAAGCAATAGACTAGAATACCAAATTTGAAGAAAATCAAATTACCGGAAGTATCCGGAAACATAACTAGGGAATAGGCTTCTAAGTTGTTTGGATTTTTTCTTTAAATTTGAAATAATACTTCATTTTTTTTTTTTATAGAGGTAAACCCCTACATAGAGGTACTTTGTTCTGAACATTCCACTAAACAGCACTTAACGACGAAACATACAATTAATATTTACAACACATTATTATTCAAGAAAGATGTAGCACTTACCTATCACTTTTATCTGAAAAATGTTTCTGGGAAAAAACTACTTTTAGGCAGTTAAGGTTGTGGTGACGTTACGTTTCATTGTTATTTGAATTTGTGCAATGTTTTGGCGCACGTTGTGCTGGATTACAATGTAAACACCTTCAATTTCTACTTGCCAACTGTGATACATCAATAAAATAAACCCCACTATCATCTCTCTGCTAATATAAGGGCGACTAACTAAAGTCTAAAGAAAATTTATGAATTTTACAATTGTATTATCTCAGTAATTGGAAGTCGTGTGAGTGTTTCACCTCTTACTTCTAGTAACAGAAAGTACTGCGATCGTGCCAGATTTTTGGAACTGAGTTTGAACCGGAAATATGTGTTTTGGGGTCGACTGATATGAATAAAATGTGTATGTTAACAGAGTATCTCAAAAAAGAAAAGTAAAAAACTCAACAACCTTGGTATTCCTTTTCGATCCTAGCACGGCATCAGACACGAAGATTTCGGGCAAAATCCACCAACCAAAGTGCGACTTTACTGAATGTTTTTTTTTTCGATTGTTCGTGACTTTCTCGAAAAAGGCTCCAACGATTTTCTTTAAACTTCGTGTACTATCTAAATAATAAATACCTATCATTTTTATTTGAAACTTTTTCCCGGGAAAATTGATTTTTTTGGGTTTCCTGGAAACCCAGGAATTTCCAGGAACAGTAGCTTCATGATTTCCTCTAAAGTACCACTTCAGATATAATATATGGTTTTACCACCTAAATATTCTTAATACCTATTAGAAGCATCGATAGAATTTCAAATTTGAAGAAAATCGGTTTACCGAATATGCCATTTTACAGGTTTTTGAGGTTTTTTTTTCATTTTCTCGAAAACGGTTACGACGATTTTCTTTAAACTTGGAATGCTTGCTGTATAGTTAGAAACGTATCACTTTTATGTGAAACATTTTTTTGAAAACATTGTTTTAAGAAGGCTATTTGGAGGTCAATTAGATTAAAATTATATTTGCACAAGCTTTGTATGCTTTGACATAGAGTGCTCCACTTAAGGCGTCTCTCAGGTATAAATACAATTGAAATCTCCACCTCCATTTTTATGGCCAGCCAAACTAAACATTGTAACGTTGCAATTTTAAAGAAAATTTCTTGATCAAATTGCATTAAGAGGAGTAAGAGAATTCCTGTGAGCATTTCACACCAAATTTTTTTTTCCAATATACCCTTTAGCTAGTATCTCAAATCCGAGCATTCTTTAGTGGTTACTAAGTTTCTTGGCCGATTTATGTGAAAAGCGATCATTTAACGCAGTACTCTATTAATATTGCGAACCGCAAAACGTACGAAATATATTTGCAGTTCTAATTGATATAATATGTAGTTAATGATGCTTACTGTATTAAAAGTGACAATTCTATAAAATTAATCCTTCAATCATCGAAGGTCTCGGAAAAAACCTTGATGTTATTTTTCACGGAAATACCAATAACACGGACAAGATCCCACAATTACATAGACAAAATATAAAAGAACATTTCCTTGGGAATTGTATTTTATAAAGTTATCGAAAAAAAAATTTATTTATTGAATGTAACGTAATTATGTATTTGATTTGAATTTTGTTAAAACTTGTTATGGCTAGAATCACCAACGAATAATTGAATCAGTTTTATGTAGAATATCCATAATAGAATGAAACAAGCAATAGCACGTTTGCAGTTTTTATGTTGACTAACATACAATTCAAATTTGCAATTTATCAATTAGAACAAAACATTCAATATTCTAAATTTTGTTTTCTTATTCATAAAATTATAATTTATCGAATATTACATGATGAATATTTTTAAATACAATAAAAGAAAATAAATAAAATAATTAGAGAAGACATGGTTTTAAACGTACGGTCAATAAGATAAGTGGAGGGATAACATATATATACATAAGATAATAGAAATGGCTACGCTTAATGAACTAGCATCAACGACCATGAACTCTGACTGCCTCACACTCTCTCTGGCTTGTCCTACATTAGTTTTTGTCCCTGTCTCTTCCAATATGAATTTCAAACTGTTCTTTTATATTTTAATTTTAGTTTAATAAAACTTTGCTTAATTTTGTCACTAATATTTACTTTCTTAATTCTCCACTCTGTTCCCAAGATTATTCCCAAGATATACTTGTTTATTCGGTTTAAATGATAACTAAAAATAAATGAATAAATTTGGTCTGTAACATTCACATTTATTTCCATTATTGACATTGTTCTGTCTTATTTATTTATACGGGTATTTACCCGGTTACTAATTTCACAAAATCTATTTGAAAATCTATATGTTAAGCCGACTTCTTAAAACACAAAATTTTTGGCCACACAATAAAAACTTATTATTATTATATGTATATCGACGATATTAGACTCGTATATTATATTGAAATGGCACTTAAGAGGAAAAGCTAACCTCACCTCTCCCACAAGAAGAAAACTCCTTAAGAGCATTTCCCACAAAATTGTTTTCAAATAGAAGCTCTTTTTTTACATTCATTTTTACTTTGCGATTGTGACAATTTTTGGAAATTAAGATTTCACCGGAAATATGAAAAAATCCAGACCTCAGATGTTGTGCACGTTAAAAACAATAAAATAAAATAAATGAAAAATCTCAGAAACCTCAAACTTGGTATTCCGTTTAGGTACTACCATCACATGTGACATCAAGGTTTCGAGCAAAATCCCTCCACCTGAAGTGCGAATTTCCTGAAATTATATTGTTTACTGAAACTGTTTTTTAGTTTTTCCTGATTTTCTTGAATAAGGCTGCAATGACTTTCTCACAACTTGGTATACTATCCACCTACATAAATACCTGCCACTTTTATTTGTAAAATTTTCCCCGGAACATTTATTTTTTGGGGGGAGTTTCAGTAAGAGCTCTAATGTACCACTTCAGTAGAAGGTATGGCTCTGCCATCTGTATAATATTAATATACATTGGAAACGTTGGTAGAATTTCAAATTTAAAGGAAATCGATTAACCGGGACTGGGACTTAACAGTATAGATTTCTGAGTTTTTCGGAAACGACTATCGATTACCTTTAAACTCGGACAACTCACTGCATAAACTCAAACCGATAACATTTTTGTGGGGTGTATAGTAGATGGGGCAACGTAAGGAATTATATACCGCACGGCTAGATGATCGCTTTTGCAGTCCAACGATATGAATAGCGTTAAACCTAGATTAATGAGCAAAGAACCAAGTACGGAAACGGCCTTTCTCAAAGGCATTATGCCAATCCCAGCTCCAGAATATATACTTCTGGATACTGGAGAAACCCAGGAAAAACTCGTTTAACTAAAAGTAATTCTAATAATAACGTCATTGATGCTATAAGAACTGTCGTGAGCGGAGCTGTAGTGGATAATCTCGAAGCTTTCAAAGTGAATGATTATCAATTTTTTTCAAACCTAACCTCCACCCATCAAATTGCGAAGCTTTCTCAAAAATTATGTTCAAATAAGTAACTATCGACCTACAATAAAATTAAAGCCAACTAAGAATTTTCCTGTATGGACAACGGCGATGGGGAATTATTTAACGCACCATTTACGACCATAGAATTCTAAAAGCAATTGAAATGAGGCAAGATTGCGGGACCCGATGGCATACTCCCGAAATTCCTTACACTCTTAGAGATAATGAAAGTTGAAATTTATGAAAAAAACTTGGGTGAATGGCCCCCAAGAACTGAGCAGATACCGTCCCATAGCGCTCACTAGCAATTGCTGTAAATTGATGGAACGTTTAATTGCTAATAGACTTATTTAGTCTCTTACAACAAACGACCTTATTACAAGCAGCATTCTGGATTCATGGAGCATAGAAATGCTGGGGAGCAAGTAGCTAGACTCACACAAGCAATTAAAGACGGTTATCATAGAAGGCAGAGTGCCTTAGCAGTCTTCATAGATTTCAATTCGGCTTTTGATCACATCTGAAGAGCTAAACTTTAAGAAAAGATGAATGGTCGCGGAATTGTTGGCAATATATTTAAATGGATTTAGTCTTTTCTTGCGCAAAGATTCATCAATCTAAAGTACAGCTATCAAGAATTAAAATATAAACAGCTCAAACAAGGGTTAACTCAAGGATCCGTCCTTAGTCCTTTGCTGTTCTACATTGTGATAAATGACATTAATAAGACTAGCTGTCCAAATATTATTGTAAAATTCCGTCTTTTAAGTGACCTTGTCAGCCATAAATTTGGAAATTACAGAATAAGAGATTTGGATTTGTTCCATATCATATTTTTTTTTTTGACAAATAGGACGGGCCATTCGTCATCTTAATGAGTGGCATAATTTTAATTTAGGCTGTAATTATATATGCATAGAATTTACGAAAACTTTTATATCATTTCTACTTCCTCTTTCTCCTGTACCAAGAGGAAGTATGGCAATTCTGACAAATATTTAAAATTGAATTTTCAGCAGAAATAATGTTTTGAAGTGCCAGTTGGTGCCAGTTTTGAAGTTTTCTGCAAATTGTGTTTGTTTTTTGCAAAATATTCCAAAATGGAAAGTCATAGGATCCTCACATTTCGTATTCCATCGCAAAGGTTTCGAACAAAATCCATCAACAGGAAGTGCGAATTTTCTGAATTTTTTTCTTTTTTTTCAATTTTTCCGCGATTCGAAAACCATACCAACGATTTTCTTAAAACTTCATATACTATCTATACACGAAATGTAATTATATTCGGGGGAATTGAGTAAAAATTTCCAAGTTTAATGAAGATTGGTCCACCTTATCATTATGTTAACTGCAATAAGGAAAAGTGTGTGAGTTTATCTATTTAATCAACAAAAAGGGAAATATATGTGTAACCGGTAAGTAGGTAACTATTAATTTCAAACAATAAAAATTTTATTGTATATCGATATCTTTTATTGCAACAATTAAAGAAAAATAAAATTTCCAAATGATCTCAGAGTTTTTTCAAGGTAAACTACGCTCAAATATATAAAAATATGGAAGATCATGGATTTACAAGTATATTTATACTCCAAGGTCACAAATGCGTTAGGTTTACAATAACAGCGAATGACTTTTCTTTTCTTTTCATGTCAGTTTCAATTTTTAAGCAGCATTTTTACTTTCTCTTAGTCTTAAATTGAGTTTTTCCCGGAAATAAATGTTTTGGGGTTTCCTGAATAGGAACAAATTATTTTTAGCGAAAGGTTTGCATGTATGTGTTAATAAAATATTTCACAAACGAAAAGTTGCAAGAGGCTCAAAATTGATATTCCATTTAGGCAATAGCATCAGACGCGAAGATTTCGGGCAAAATCCATCAACCCGAAGTGCGACTTTGCTGAATGATTTTTTCGGTTTTCGCAATTTTCTTGAAAATAGCTCCAACGATTTTGTTTAAACTTCGTATACTATCTATTCACATAAATACATATTACTTTTCTAATGCTTGTTTTGAAAGTAGTAAAGGCCAATGTTTAGTATATTATCGAATGACTTTTGTATAGTATTAATTACATTTGCAGGAGATACAATTTACAATCAGGTTGAAAGGAATCTTCCAAAATCACATGAACGTCACTCTAGATTGTTTTTTTTTTTAAATTTTTTATTGTTTTTTGGATAAATAAAACATGTTCTTTTGTAATAATATAAATTTACACAATTATCCTTTGTAACTAACATGATGCTGTTATAATTTTGCCTTATAGATGTACCTAACTTCTTGAGGTTTATTGCCGAAACGTCGAGGAAAAATAAAAAATATACTAAGACATGAAATATACAAATTGAAAGGCTGATACTCCTGGTAGAAGCTGCATTCCCTGCAAAAGTAATTACAAGATAAATTACTTTCATTTGAAAAATTTTCCCAAGAAAATTGAGTTTTGAAAGGGTTTGAAAGGTTCTGGAGGAAATGCTTTCCTCTAAAGTACCACTTTAGTATAATATATATTTTTGTTGCCTGCGAAATATTAATATAAATTAGAAGCACTGATAGAATTCCAAATTTGAAGAAAATCAGTGAACCGGAAGTGTGACTTTGTAGAATATATTTTAGAGTTTTTTTTTGGATTTTGGCAAAAACGGTTTTCTTTAAACTTGGAATGCTTGCCACATTGACAGAAACATCACTTCCATTTGACATTTTGTCTGAGAAAATTATTTTAAGAGGCACTTTGTAGGTCTGTCAGTTAGTACAATTAGCTTAAAAGTTCACTAGTAGCGCCAGAAACCCCAAAAAATCAATTCTCCGGGGAAAATGTTTGGAATAGAAGTGATAGGTATTTGTGCGTGTACAGAGTATACGATGTTTGAAGAAAATCATTGGAGCCGTTTACGAGAAAATCAGGAGACTGAAAAAAATATTCAGTAAAGTCGCACTTCCGGTTGATGGGTTTTGCCTGAAATCTTTGTGACAGATGCGATGGTAGTACCAAGTTTGAGTTCCTGTGATTTTTTCGTTTTTGTGATATTCTGTAAACACACACAGACACACATATCGGGACCATTCGCTAAAAACATTTTTATATAATGCATTTCCGGTGAAAAAAGTCAATTTGTCACGACCGCAATACTTTCCTCCTCTTACAGCAGTAAATATGCTTTTAGGAAATCGTATGCTTGAATGCTTTGAATACTGCAACTCAATAGCAAAGAAAAACTTGCGGTGAGTATAAATCTAACATTATACGGCCAGCAGATCGTACAGAAAGGTTTCGAGCCAATAAATCGGACAACCAAACTTTCTCCAAAATGGCTCCTATAATTATTCTCCATTAAAGCTTTTAAACGTTATTAAACAATAAAGGCCTATCAATTTTATTTCTGATATATTTTTGTGGGAAAATTGTGAATTACCCAAACTTATTTTTATGTGGAGAGAGAATATTATTAAGGGAGTTACAGTTGAGCCTTTCGCCTGGAATTTCTTTTTCAATAGATAATAAAGTTTCACGCTACTAATAACTACTATAAAGGACAATTAAATCAAATAAAATTTCCACGATTAAATAAAATGATAAAAAAAAATGCCACGGGCCGAAGAAAAACTTGTCATTTTAAGATATTGGCCAGATAATGCGTTGGCAATAAAACTGTTTGAGACCTAAAATTTATTACTGCAATAAAAGAAATAAAAAAGTAAATTGAGTTTTATTTGCACCAAGAAAACTATTATAATTTATTAAAAGTTTTTATGTAATTAAAGAAAGAAAATTATTAATAATCTGTATTAATTATTTACTCATAAGATTGTTTTAAATATTTAATTGGTAATTCAAACATGAACAAGACAGATGGAAGGGAACGAGAGGTGATCAAGGTTAACACGTTTCTGAATCTTGTGTGAATATGTGTGTGTGTTTGTGTAAAACAATGAATAAATGACCTAATCACATACGTAACAATCAAACTCTCTATGCTTGTTATAAAACAGATACAATAAAAAGTATTTATTATAAAAATTATGTTACATATTTGTATTTATTATAAAAAAAAATCTGGTGTGAAACACTCACTCAACTTTCTCTTATTGCAGTTTACAAAATTGTAACTGAAAAATTTTATAGTTAGTATACCAAATTAAATTTAATGAAATACGTCGGTGTTATTATGAAGAAAATTGTAAAAACTGAAAAATCTGTTCAGTAAAAACGCACTTCCGGTGTACTAATTTTCTTGAAACTCATATTTATTTCTAATTAATTTTGTTTAGATGGTAGAATTTTATAATCAACTTTAGAAGAAAAGATAACTCCAAATCCCCTTAAATGTAACCGGAGAAATGTGTCAAATAAAAGTTGTAGCTCTTTATATGTATAGTTCACATTCTCAGTTTAAAGAAAATCGTTGGAGTGTGTAAGGGAAAATCGCAAAATAGTGGAAAAACCACTCAGAAAGTGGTACTTCCGGTTGAGGAATTTTGATAGACAACTTACTGTAGGATTCCTCGGTGATACCTAAATGGAATATCTGTTGCGATGAGAGCTCCATCTATATTTATGTTTAAAGCAAATATACTTATAGTAGAAATTCTAATTTTGAAAAAAAAATCTGATGTAAAACACTCACACAACTTTCTCTTACTCCAGTTCTCAAAATTATAATTGACAAATTTTATAGTTTGTGTACCAAATAATGAAATTGGTCGAAAATTGAGAAAACTGTTCAGTTAAAGCGCACTTCCGGTTCACTAATTTCCTTGAAACTCTGAATTTTGGCCACCTATTTATTTCTAATTAAGTTTGTTTGGATGATAGAATTGTATAGTCAACAATGATAGCACTTTAGGGAAAACCATAACCCCACCTCTCCCCTGAAAGCGCCCTTAAATGAATTTTCCCAGAGAAATGTTCTACATTAAAAGTTGTAGATCTTTGTATGTTTAATTTATATAAAGAGCTTCAAGAAAAACGTTGAAGTCATTTTTGCGAAAATGGCGAAAAAGTGAAGAAATCAAAAAGTAAAGTGGTAAAGTAAACGCACTTCCGGTTATCCGATTTTTTTCAAACTTGGAATTTCAACAACATATTCAATTCTAATTAACATTATTTAGATGGCAGAATTGCTTTGAAATAGCACTTTAGGTGAAAACTAACCCCACCTCTCCCCAAAAAGTGCCCTTAAATGAACTTTTCCAGAGAAATGTTTCAAATAAAAGTATTAGCTCGTTGTATGTGTAGTTGATATATCAAGATTGAAGAAAATCGTCAGAGCCATTTTTGAGAAAAACGCAAAAAAGTAAAAAAAACAACTAGTAAAGTGGTACTCCCGGTTGAGGAATTTTGACAGATAACGTATAGTCAGATCCCATAGTGATACCTAAACGGAATATCAAGTTTCTCCTTTCTGCTGTTTTTCGTTTTTGAGCTATGCTGTTCACGCACATACACATACACACACACACACACACACACACACACACACATAGACTATTTGTTAAAACCCACTTTTTTGGACTCAGGGGTCCTCAAAAAGAATATTTCTGCTGAAAAGTCAATTTTTCCAAAAACGAAAAAGAACGTGTTGTATTAAATAAAAGTGATAGGTTTGTATTTGTGTTCGAAGTCACCATTTATATTTTGAAGTCTTTTCCGGAAAACTCAACGAAAATAAAGTTGCACTTCTGGTTAACCAATTTTCTTTGAGCTGTGAAAACTAGCAGTGCATTTACTAGCGAAACAATGTTCTCAGTATTATATACATAGTAGAACCGCTTACTGTGCTGATGTTGCAATTGAGCGGAAAGCTCACAGCAACGGTAAGGGAAAGTAAAAAAAAAAAAAAATTATTAAAATTTTTGTATTCTATACGAGTGAATGAAATAAGGTTGGCAACATTGGTGACATTTCCAGTTGCGACCTTAATAATACGAATTCCTTGCCAAGAGGTTTGTTAATCAATTTACTAGTTGAAGTGCGGAATGCACTCTTATATTTCAATGTTTGTTACCTTTTACAAAAAAATATATTTGTTTATTTTTATAAACACAACTGTTTTTATTTTTTTTCACCAGCAATTCTTTTAAATTAATATTGAAAAATATAGGAAATTATTGCTCAATTATACTACGTCTACAATGCAAAGTGATAGGTGAGCTTTAAAACTTAACATAAACGAAATGTTTTCTACTCTCCAAATTAGATGAGGACCACTTTGTTGTCGCGATTATAATATGTCTGGGCATAGATCTGTTGAATTAATATGGGTACAGGGTGGCTTATTGTTTACAGCACCATTACCACAGCCTAAATTCATAGATCCATGGAGTTCATTGAAAATTGAACTGATTTAAAAGGCGCTGTCTGTATTTTATTAATCTATGTCCCTAAGTATGCTATTTATAGCTACTCCTCAAGGATTTGGAAGTCCAAAAAAATCTGTTGTGAATCATTCACACCACATTGTATATCGGCAATTATAAAATGGATTTTTGCGGGATAAAAAGAGTTACGAGTTACGATTCGTTGGTTTATTAATATCAAAATAAGATACTGCAAGCACTCTACAGTGAAATAAGAGAAAGAGTAGTGGGGGAGCGGCGTAACAGACTAAGCTTGGTAGAGTGTGGTCTTCTTGAAGGGTAGGACACTATAACTCTCAATAGAAAACTCCGGCCCTTTTATTTGTTTGAACTTACTCCTCAATACTCCTACTTTAGCTCTACTAGGGGTAGAGTAGGCGGATCTTTATTTACCTAGGGTGGATGCCTGTGGTTCCATTATATTAAAATTATAACTAACAAATTTTTTATAAACTTTGGTATTTTTATGAATCGTCTAATTGGCTTTGACATAGTTTAAATGTAGGTGGTGGAGACTTCTTGGTTTTTAGCAATGCGTGCGGGAGCAGCGCCTTCATAACTCCCAGCAAAACTTGTATCTAAAGTTAATCCTAATTCACAGTTTTCCTAGAATATCCATAACGTAATTTTTTGGGGGAAAATGCTTCAAATAAAATGATTGGTTGTAAGAGTTGGCTTTCAAAGTTTAAAGAAAATTACTGGTTTAAATTTTGAAAATAAAAGTTTTATTAATAAAAAAACTAATAAAGGAAATAAAACAATAAAAAAAGCCAATAATAATATGCCAACAAACGACTTGACCTTCCTGTGGCTGGAAGACCTTCACAACCGGTGTGTCCTTCCATATTATGGTCTGAGGTCAGATTTCTAAAAAAACTGCAACTGATTGATATATGCGCATGCGCACTTATATTTCTCATTAATCTTACGGTAAACATTTTTTGTAATTGTTTTCTTAGCGGAGGTGCATAATTTTGACGCAAAAAAAAAAAAAAAAAATTGAACACAAAATAATCAGAGGAATTTCTCTTGCTGCAGTCAATACAATTAGAAATAAAACCTTTTCTGCGTTAGGAGAAAGTATTGCAACCGTGTCAAATTTTCGACATCGAGTTTTCACTAGAAATATAAATTTTGTGATTTGTCTGTGTGTACATACATAGTGGTCAAGCATCAGGCAAAAAGGAAAATCGCAAAAGACTTCGTCGGAAACTTGAGACTTCGTTTATGCTTCAGGAGCTTTTGCTCAAAATTGTCACCGGAAGTACCACTTTACTGAATCACTTTTTTTGAAACTTTTTTGCGATTATATCGAAAAAGGCCTCAACGATTTTCTTTAAACTTGTTTCATGAATTACAAGTTTTGAAACATTTTTCCGGGAAAATTCATTTTAGGAGTTAGGGGGAGGGATAGATGGAGTTATGTTTCCCTATAATGTGCTATTCCACATAGTTTGTTATCATCTGTATAATATTAATTCGAATGTGAAATAATATTAATACCCACCATATTTCTATCTATTTTCTTTTCATTGCTAAAATTACGAATTTGAAGAAAATCGGTAGAACGGAAGTGTGTCTTTACTGAGTAGCTTTTTGTTTCAGTTGTCTGCGATTTTCTCCAAAAAGACCACAAAGGGTTTGGTTAAATTTATTATACTAATTTTAATTACAGAGATGCTTTTATGCAGAAGAACGAAAGCTAGAGTAGAGCGAAAACACTGGTAACCTGGAAGTTATAAAAACTTAATAAATACATATTAATTTTCCATAGTTTTCCGCCTTATTTTAAACATAACACGGTGTGTTTTCCCCTACCCCAAAAGCAACGTTTCTTTCCAATAGAGTTCATTTAAGGGAAAATTGCTGGGTTGTTATTATTTTTCCCCTTCCTTTTGCCAGCGATGATTATGTAACGCGGACCGGGTGAGAGGAAGTTAAATAAAAATAAATAAAAGAAAATTTTTATTTAAAAAGTTTTTCGGGATTTTCCCGGCCTCCTTTTTCTCTCATAAGAACTGGGAATTCCTTTATATTCTCTCTTCTTCTCTCTCATAAATACTTTCTCTCTCACTCACTCTCTTGTTGCTTTTATTTTGATATTTTTCACCATTTTCTAGACCGCTTTATCCAGCACATTTCTTTAAACAAGGTTTTAAGGAAAAATTTCGCATTTTTTCCTGGAAAATACAAACTGTTCTATTTTTCTCTAAATGAAATAATAATCACGTTAAAATAGAAAAATAATTGAAAATTCTGATTTTAAAGTTCCTTATAATTTTGCACTGTGTGTTACGGTAACGGCAATTTTCTAAATTGAGTTTTCAGCAAAAATACGTTTTGAGGCTCCTGAGTCGAAAAATATGTTTTTTTCGAATAGTATATATATATATATATATTTTTTTTACAACTGTCTGCAACTTTTAAAGATATACAGAGTGTAGTTGACATTAATACTAAACTTAAACACGTAATTACAAATAATAAATAAAACATAAGAAAAAAAACAAATGACAATTTCTTAAGTAATTACCCTTTTCTTAAAACACTTGAGAAGAAAGAAAAAAAACAAACATATATAATATATGATGTAATATGAACAGAATATCTGCAAAAACGAAAAATCGCAGGAAGCTTAAACTTAGTATTCCGTTTAGATACTACCACCGCATCTGACAACAACGTTTCAAGGAAAACCCATTAATATTATTGGATTATAATTACATAGTTTTTCGGGATTTTCTCGAAAAACAGCTCCAAGATTTTCTTTAAACTTTCGTATACTATCTTATACATCAAAATATTATGTGTCAATTTGAAAAATTTTCTCCGATAAACAATTTTTTTTAGAGGGAATTTCTTGGGGGAGTTTGTAGGGGAGCATTAAGCCTTCTTCTGATTTATGGTTCCCCCAACAACATAATATTAAGAGATAGAAGTAATGGCAGAATTGCATTGTGAATTGTAATGAAGGAACTCCAATAAACCGGAAATGTAACTTTAGAGTAGGTTTTTGGAATTGTTTTTAAATCATTTTCTCGCAAACGATTATAATGATTTCCTTTAAACTTGGATTGTTAACTGCACAAATATAATCCTTTCACTTTTATTTGAACATTTATACGAAAAAATTTTAATTTTCCATAATTTTGCAAAATCTGTGGCAATAAATTCGAAACGGTTCAATGGTTGAACTACACCGCCTGGGTAAGTATTTGCCCCCCCCCCCCCTAAATATTTCTATATTTATATTTGGACAAGTGAATAAATTTTGTAGTTCAAAGAAAATTGACCACTTTATATAAAACTATATTACCAACAGTAACAGAGAGTCCTGTGATTATTTCATACCAGATTTATTTTGTTTTCCGTTACTTATTTATTGCCTGTCTATTCTTTCTTTATTTCTTTTGCTTAGAGTTAATGATTTCTTTTTTTAGTTTCCTTTACACTTCGTATACAACATCTACACACATCAATATCACTTCACTTTGAGACTTTTTCTAGGAAAAATTGATTTTTTTGTGGAAGTTCTGGGGAACAGTAGCGTCAAATTTTCCTCCAAAGTACCTTTTCAGTACAATTAATGGTTCTACTATTTATTTATAGAATATTAAAGTATATTACAAGTATTGGTAGAATCTATTTACCGCAAGTGCAAGCTTTCTTTAGAGGTTTTGGAATTTTGTTGAAAACAACCGTAAGGGTTTCCTGTAAAATTGTAATGCTAACTGTTTACATATAAATCTATCCTTTTAGTTGGAAACATTTTTTCTGATTTTAATAAGTTTGGCGGAATATATGGCGTTAATGCCAAATGATAGTCAATGTTATTGGCGATCCCTGCTGGATTACAAGTAAGACAAATGACTAAATTTTGAAGAATAAAAAATAAATCAATGGTATTTTCAGCAGTAAGTGAAAGTTGTGTGAGTGTTTCACACCGGATTTTTTGTTTCCGGTCTTCTCAGAACATGTATTTCCGGTGAAATCTCAATTCTGAATTTGTCACAATCATTACTCTCGCACTTCCTACCAAACCGGTAAGAGAGAGAGAGAGAGAGTAAAAAAGAGAACTAATCTGACAATTATTTCAAAGATAATTAATTATTGTTTTCTAGTAAGGTAACCACCTGCCAGCGTAAAGGTCAAGGTTGACAAATCCAAGATCACTCCCGACATACCAATCAAAATAAAAAAAGAGCATAAAGGAACTTGACAATAACCCCTGATATTCTGTGCATTGGCGACACCTATTGCAAGAGTCTAGGATTCTGTGAAACTGATTCATCTTAACAAGATAAATCTGGAAAAAATCTATAATACTTTCTGCATTTTTAAACCTACAAAAATTTCCATACAATTTTGCAGGGAATCCATTGTATTTCCGGTTGTCTGTCTTTCACTGGAATCTTTGTATTGGTGCTGCTTGTATTTCCGAAATGGAACATCAGTTTTTTCCGCTCATGTTCCCGCTGATTTTCTCATTTTCTGCTGTTCAAATCAGATAACCAATATCTAGTTTTAGGGAGAGGCGAGACTAGCTCAATGGTAAGGCGCTGGATAATGAAGGCCTCCGGGTCCGAGGTACAGTCAGCGCTGCCCTTTAGTTGTCTCGCTCCAAGAACCTCTTTAATTCGCTCATTGATCACAGGCAGCATGTATATGTCTGAAAACACCGTCCGGAGGCCACCAGAATGCACTGAGAAGGCTCCGACCGTTAATGAACAAGGTCGCAGTAACTGTTGACGTGACGTTTTCCAAAAAATGAAAAACGGTATTTCTGAATAAGAAGTCCTCTTGGGCACAGTAGTCCAAAGGAGCGCAGTAGTCCTCTTGGGCGCAGTAGTCCAAAGGAGCACATAGTCCAAAGGAGCACATAGTCCAAAGGACACAGTAGTCCAAAGGAGCACAGTAGCCCTCTTGGGTGCAGTAGTCCAAAAGAGCACAGTAGTCCTCTTGGGCGCAGTAGTCCAAAGGAGCACAGTAGTCCTCTTGGGCGCAGTAGTCCAAAGGAGCGCAGTAGTCCTCTTGGGCACAGTAGTCCAAAGGAGCACAGTAGTCCTCTTGGGCTCAGTAGTCCAAAGGAGCACAGTAGTCCTCTTGGACGCAGTAGTCCAAAGGAGCACATTAGTCCTTATGGGCACAGTATCCAAAGGAGCACAGTAGTCCCCTTGGGCGCAGTAGTCCAAAGGAGCACAGTAGTCCTCTTGGGCGCAGTAGTCCAAAGGAGCACAGTAATCCTCTTGGACGCAGTAGTCCAAAGGAGCACATTAGTCC